>OY740768.1:113359016-113525592 GCA_963513935.1 Aphrophora alni | reverse complement strand
TTTTTGATTATTTACAACTTCATCCCTAAAAAATAAAAAAAAACATATCATTTCTATAAAAGTATTGTAATTTACTTAGTGTTTAGAGATACGAATATAACTCTGTGTCTTGTTTGTATTGTAATATGAGTACAAATAAATGATATACTGATAAATTTTGTTCTGTGTTGTTTATAATTTAAGACGAATAAATTCAAGATATTTTATATAGGATGTATAAGTTTACGTATGTGTTTTTGCTTTGTTATAGAATGCCTACATTATACAACTTGTTTTATTTTAGAGTCATAATATTTGTTGTTTAAAAATAAAGTAGGGCTCAGGAGTTTTTAATCAAAACAAAATATACTGTACATGCGAACAAATAAATTCATATTAAATAAATGATTTTACTTTAATTCTAATTCTGATCACAACTTAATAAATAAAACTACAGTTTAAAAACTAACTTAATTAAAGTACAAAAACTAATTAGAAAGATAATTAAAACGTTACTTGAACTGTATCTGACTGAGATTGCAATCCCAGGATAAATTATAGATACTTTACAGTGAACAATACGTTTCACTAAAAGAATGCTGTAAATTATAGTTTATATTCTAGAGAAAAAAAAATATGAAGATCTTCCGAATAGATACTAAAAAACTTAAATTGAGGAAACTAATAGAAATTGTGTCTTTAAAACTGTTTTATATTTATAAGATTTAAACAGTTTTAGTAGTAATAAGCTTAAAATATATAATTATGTTTACTGATTTTGTTACGTCCAAACTATCCCTTCAACGATCAGAAACAATAAACATGTCATAAGTTATGATAAACCAACACAAAATCAATGTCTTGTATTAGACATATGTTTGATTTACTTCGGTTGAGCGACAGATCAGTTACATTATATATATATTAGTTTTTAGCTAATAAAATACAACTACATGTATTAATTTTAATTGTATTTAAAAAAAATATTAAATATTGTGGTAACCATTGTGAAATATATAGTGAATTATTTGGATAACATTTTCCAATCCTGTTACGTATTTTGTGATTGATATTGCCATGGTTTTACAAAATATTTATTTTAATCATATTTTTTGAATTGTCTTTCATTCAAGAATATTTTTCGTTTTGACGCTTTCATCGACTAAATAATTTATGGAAGGAAATTAAATATTGGAAGAAAAATGAAAAGGTAACTTGTTGACGTGAAAACTTGGAGGAAGTGAATGAATATGTTTTAAATAGACGATAACATAACAAGCGTTACAATCAGTAATAAATTGAATATATATTTAATTTTCTTGTGTAGATGCTGGGACATAAAACATTAAAAAAATTAATAGTTGAGGGTTTATATTTAACTAAATGGCTGACGTAGAAAATAAATATAATTAATACATTTATTGATATTTCTATTCTAGTTTTACAAGAAAAAATAAATTATTTATACAAATAGGCCTTAAAGATTTAATGACGGAAAATCTGTTAAGAAATGAGGGTACAAATAATGCTCAGGAAAAATTTGGAATTTTTTTAAAATGAAACAGTGCCGCCAACATAAGAATGTCTGTTAAATGAAATACGATTCATGCTAAGTTTTTATAACACAATCTAAGCAAGTATAGACCGTTATTTACATATATATTTTTTAAGATGGAGTCCATGGTCCATTTTCACTTTTTGTGGTACCGAATTGACATTATCGGTCTTATAATTATTATCATAAGTGTTATTGTGTTTATATAACTTTGAAGTTCAGCGAATAAGATAGTTTGTATAAAATTTTTACATTGCTTTATTTATATCGTTCGTTCCAAAAAATGTTTTACATCTGTTCACATATTTTTTACAAATTATTCTAATCCAATTATAATTTATATCATTTCAAAAGTCAACATGTTGGCAGCTCTTTGATGATTTTCTTTACAATGGAATATCGATTATTGAAATGTTTTAACTGCTTGGTTTAAAATTCAACTAAATATTTTGAACAGTAATTTCAGGCTTTATCTCGATTTAAATTATTTAAGCGGTGTTTTTGACAAAAATTTGTACAATTAAATGGGAGGTAGATGCTCTTAAAAAAATGTGGTACCGTAGTGAAATAGTAGATTAGATTTGAAAAGATTTTTACTCTGTTTCATTGTCTTGGCTATGAGACCAAGTCTGTTTCTTTTCTAACTTAATCTGTTGCCAGACATTTACACCGTATTTCCTTTGTTTGGATGACGTCCAATTAAAAGCTATAAAACAGAAAAGAAACTTGTAAGTGCCAGTTTCATTCTTATATATTCGCAGCAGACACCAGCAGAGTTTCTCAAAGTTTTTAACTCCATGGTTATTTTCTAAATAATAAGTTACATAAAAGTGTGATTCTATTATGGAAGGTTACATATTTTCAGAAAGATAAACAGCTCATATTTTAAATTAGTCATTGATATGTTACATTTTATGTTCATGAGATGTATTCCACAAAGAAGCCATTTTATTCAAAATTGACTATACGAATCGAGCACTGAGATATGATTTCGGTAACCATAACTGTCCATCTCATGCTGTAGTAATATAAAATAAATTTAAAAATTAAATTATATCGTATCAGTGCTGAATGTACAAAGACCAGTACGTGTTTGTAGTGACCGGTGATTCGAAAAAATAATTGCTGAGTGTCAGTGTTCCTCCCAATTCGTCAACTATCATCGTTCTATCGTCAATTCTCCCAGCAATAATCGATTTTTTTCCACGATGAATTTCCACTCTAACAAACTAACCCTATACGCATGTCTACAAGTTCCGTTTGACTTAGGAGTTGTAACCACCAGATCATAGTTGTAGCTTTCGATTCCGTTGATTGGTTGTTTAAAAACCACTTGATGGAAATTTTTATAGTAAAAATAAAACCAATTAAACAATCTTTAAATACGTAATTACGTAAATATCAATTATGTACGTTTCTAAAAGACAATTTAAAACAACATGTATGCGCGGTCTAAACTTTTCTGACAAATTTATGGTGCATAAACGCAAAATAAAATAAAAATATAGTTATGTGCACATCTTCAATTGTTTGATTCATATTGATACTAATTTAAATCTAGACTTTCCTCAACATATTTGAACAAATTCTCATGAAGCAACATTGTCATATGAATATGCAAGTTTCCGAATGTGGTTTGAAAATTTTCAGAAGTTTTCATTAAATGTAGGAGGATTATAAAGTTTAAGGGTCCTCATAAATTATTAAAATAATCCAAGTACATAATCACCCTCTTCAATGCAAGTGTTTTAACATTGGAATTTTTCTCTTAACTTATACGGAAAACTGTACGTTTAAGAATTATGCAATTTACAAATAAACTTTTCAAAGGGCGGTAAGACCTGTATGTGCCAAATAATAATTATTTGTTTAAAACTCAAGTTTAAAACATCTGTGAACGCACTGAATTCAGTTCTCAGAACAACAAATTTCTCAAAATTATATTTCATTTTATATGTTTTTTTTAGAAGCCAGGAGTGGATGTGAAGAACTAAACATATACTAACATTTAGAAGATGAGTATAATAAACTAGGAATGAAAAAATAAAAGAATGTTATACACATGGGTGATACATTATTGTTCCATTGAACTCCCATATATTTTATAATATATAAAGAATATATTCGACGAGAAATAATATAACTACCATCGTTTATTAGACTAATAAACGATGGTAGTTATATTATTTCTCGTCGAATATATTCTTTATATATTATAAAATATATGGGAGTTCAATGGAACAATAATGTATCACCCATGTGTATAACATTCTTTTATTTTTTCATTCCTAGTTTATTATACTCATCTTCTAAATGTTAGTATATGTTTAGTTCTTCACATCCACTCCTGGCTTCTAAAAAAAACATATAAAATGAAATATAATTTTGAGAAATTTGTTGTTCTGAGAACTGAATTCAGTGCGTTCACAGATGTTTTAAACTTGAGTTTTAAACAAATAATTATTATTTGGCACATACAGGTCTTACCGCCCTTTGAAAAGTTTATTTGTAAATTGCATAATTCTTAAACGTACAGTTTTCCGTATAAGTTAAGAGAAAAATTCCAATGTTAAAACACTTGCATTGAAGAGGGTGATTATGTACTTGGATTATTTTAATAATTTATGAGGACCCTTAAACTTTATAATCCTCCTACATTTAATGAAAACTTCTGAAAATTTTCAAACCACATTCGGAAACTTGCATATTCATATGACAATGTTGCTTCATGAGAATTTGTTCAAATATGTTGAGGAAAGTCTAGATTTAAATTAGTATCAATATGAATCAAACAATTGAAGATGTGCACATAACTATATTTTTATTTTATTTTGCGTTTATGCACCATAAATTTGTCAGAAAAGTTTAGACCGCGCATACATGTTGTTTTAAATTGTCTTTTAGAAACGTACATAATTGATATTTACGTAATTACGTATTTAAAGATTGTTTAATTGGTTTTATTTTTACTATAAAAATTTCCATCAAGTGGTTTTTAAACAACCAATCAACGGAATCGAAAGCTACAACTATGATCTGGTGGTTACAACTCCTAAGTCAAACGGAACTTGTAGACATGCGTATAGGGTTAGTTTGTTAGAGTGGAAATTCATCGTGGAAAAAAATCGATTATTGCTGGGAGAATTGACGATAGAACGATGATAGTTGACGAATTGGGAGGAACACTGACACTCAGCAATTATTTTTTCGAATCACCGGTCACTACAAACACGTACTGGTCTTTGTACATTCAGCACTGATACGATATAATTTAATTTTTAAATTTATTTTATATTACTACAGCATGAGATGGACAGTTATGGTTACCGAAATCATATCTCAGTGCTCGATTCGTATAGTCAATTTTGAATAAAATGGCTTCTTTGTGGAATACATCTCATGAACATAAAATGTAACATATCAATGACTAATTTAAAATATGAGCTGTTTATCTTTCTGAAAATATGTAACCTTCCATAATAGAATCACACTTTTATGTAACTTATTATTTAGAAAATAACCATGGAGTTAAAAACTTTGAGAAACTCTGCTGGTGTCTGCTGCGAATATATAAGAATGAAACTGGCACTTACAAGTTTCTTTTCTGTTTTATAGCTTTTAATTGGACGTCATCCAAACAAAGGAAATACGGTGTAAATGTCTGGCAACAGATTAAGTTAGAAAAGAAACAGACTTGGTCTCATAGCCAAGACAATGAAACAGAGTAAAAATCTTTTCAAATCTAATCTACTATTTCACTACGGTACCACATTTTTTTAAGAGCATCTACCTCCCATTTAATTGTACAAATTTTTGTCAAAAACACCGCTTAAATAATTTAAATCGAGATAAAGCCTGAAATTACTGTTCAAAATATTTAGTTGAATTTTAAACCAAGCAGTTAAAACATTTCAATAATCGATATTCCATTGTAAAGAAAATCATCAAAGAGCTGCCAACATGTTGACTTTTGAAATGATATAAATTATAATTGGATTAGAATAATTTGTAAAAAATATGTGAACAGATGTAAAACATTTTTTGGAACGAACGATATAAATAAAGCAATGTAAAAATTTTATACAAACTATCTTATTCGCTGAACTTCAAAGTTATATAAACACAATAACACTTATGATAATAATTATAAGACCGATAATGTCAATTCGGTACCACAAAAAGTGAAAATGGACCATGGACTCCATCTTAAAAAATATATATGTAAATAACGGTCTATACTTGCTTAGATTGTGTTATAAAAACTTAGCATGAATCGTATTTCATTTAACAGACATTCTTATGTTGGCGGCACTGTTTCATTTTAAAAAAATTCCAAATTTTTCCTGAGCATTATTTGTACCCTCATTTCTTAACAGATTTTCCGTCATTAAATCTTTAAGGCCTATTTGTATAAATAATTTATTTTTTCTTGTAAAACTAGAATAGAAATATCAATAAATGTATTAATTATATTTATTTTCTACGTCAGCCATTTAGTTAAATATAAACCCTCAACTATTAATTTTTTTAATGTTTTATGTCCCAGCATCTACACAAGAAAATTAAATATATATTCAATTTATTACTGATTGTAACGCTTGTTATGTTATCGTCTATTTAAAACATATTCATTCACTTCCTCCAAGTTTTCACGTCAACAAGTTACCTTTTCATTTTTCTTCCAATATTTAATTTCCTTCCATAAATTATTTAGTCGATGAAAGCGTCAAAACGAAAAATATTCTTGAATGAAAGACAATTCAAAAAATATGATTAAAATAAATATTTTGTAAAACCATGGCAATATCAATCACAAAATACGTAACAGGATTGGAAAATGTTATCCAAATAATTCACTATATATTTCACAATGGTTACCACAATATTTAATATTTTTTTTAAATACAATTAAAATTAATACATGTAGTTGTATTTTATTAGCTAAAAACTAATATATATATAATGTAACTGATCTGTCGCTCAACCGAAGTAAATCAAACATATGTCTAATACAAGACATTGATTTTGTGTTGGTTTATCATAACTTATGACATGTTTATTGTTTCTGATCGTTGAAGGGATAGTTTGGACGTAACAAAATCAGTAAACATAATTATATATTTTAAGCTTATTACTACTAAAACTGTTTAAATCTTATAAATATAAAACAGTTTTAAAGACACAATTTCTATTAGTTTCCTCAATTTAAGTTTTTTAGTATCTATTCGGAAGATCTTCATATTTTTTTTTCTCTAGAATATAAACTATAATTTACAGCATTCTTTTAGTGAAACGTATTGTTCACTGTAAAGTATCTATAATTTATCCTGGGATTGCAATCTCAGTCAGATACAGTTCAAGTAACGTTTTAATTATCTTTCTAATTAGTTTTTGTACTTTAATTAAGTTAGTTTTTAAACTGTAGTTTTATTTATTAAGTTGTGATCAGAATTAGAATTAAAGTAAAATCATTTATTTAATATGAATTTATTTGTTCGCATGTACAGTATATTTTGTTTTGATTAAAAACTCCTGAGCCCTACTTTATTTTTAAACAACAAATATTATGACTCTAAAATAAAACAAGTTGTATAATGTAGGCATTCTATAACAAAGCAAAAACACATACGTAAACTTATACATCCTATATAAAATATCTTGAATTTATTCGTCTTAAATTATAAACAACACAGAACAAAATTTATCAGTATATCATTTATTTGTACTCATATTACAATACAAACAAGACACAGAGTTATATTCGTATCTCTAAACACTAAGTAAATTACAATACTTTTATAGAAATGATATGTTTTTTTTTATTTTTTAGGGATGAAGTTGTAAATAATCAAAAATTATAATACTATATTTTAACGTCCCCCCCCCCAATCGTTATATATTACCATTTAATCAAGAGGTAATACCTAAAAAATGCCGAGCAGAAATATTATTTGTTTTCAGTTCATAATACTGTAAAGGTTATGAAATCATGCAAAAGTACACCGAGTTAAAATAAGCCTATGAAGTCTTATAGTCTCTAAATTTATTCTCTCAAATTATATTGAGAATTTTTAACCTACATTAAACATTCGTTAAACAAACAAAAACACTGTTTTAAAATAAATTATATTAAAAAATTTAAATAAAATTGACTTATGTCAAGTGTGTTTATTACGTTTTAGGTTGGATTACTTTTTGTCCTAACACTGTGATTTATATCACAGTCACTATTTTACGTTTAAAGTAAAAGTATAACCCTTTTATATCACATTAAAATTTAGTTTATAAACCAGCATATAAATATTTCTCTAAATATTGCCCAAACATAACTCAATACTTTTCCTCCACTTAAGGATTCTCAAGAAGTAGCTTGATGAGGTGAAAATATCAAAATGTTATTATCTTCTGGGTGTATTATTGTAGCTTTCCCTTGGATCTGGAAATGCTACGCATAATTCGCACGAACATGATAAAATATATCCCGAAACATGTGGACATTGATAGTTGTCATGGATATGTATTGTTTGTGTACTTAAACATAAACCATTTCTCATTGGTTCAAAATTATGTAGTAGTATGTATTAAACTTATAGCCACGTGTGTATTTTGAAATCAAACCATATTTGTACTTGACTTGAAAAAACATTTGTAGCAACAAAGCAATTGATGGTTTATTGGACTTTGTTGGCCCCGAAAGAATAGTCTACAGAATTTAGTATTATGTCTACATGTTTTCATATTTTCTTTTTTTTATCAAAGAAGACGAAGCTGATATTTTATTTACTTTTTATAAAATCATTTGAAAAATACTTGTGTAATAATTGCACCTTTAGTGGTGTAATAATTTTGAAAATGAAATTATAAGACCCGATATTTATATCTTATTGTAATAATGTTAGTATTAGAGCAACAAGGTTAAACTACAACACACAAGTTGTAATTAAAGTTAAAGTTTCAATTAAATTTTAATTGAAATATTTACAAATACGTTTCTGAATTGATTGGAAATAATTTAAGGTAAAACGTATTATGAGAAACGTAATTAGTTAACAGATATAAATCCGTATATGATAATTTTCAAGACTAAAAATATCAAAATTTAATCAAGGTGGAATGTAATCAAGAATGGAGATAGAAGCATATTAATCATGAAAAGTGTTGGTTTGTCAAGACTGAACAACTTAGTACCGATGATTCCTTTATCAAAATGTATGAGGAAGTAAATAAGATGAAGCTTATAAAGAATAACAATTGTACTTAATATATGAATTGTCAATAAATATAATATAGTCAATCAGTACAAAATAAACAATGACATAGACAATATTATATTTAGCTTTGAAACAATCTTGAGTTACTTATTATTTATGACATTATTATGACTTGTAGAATAATACAACTTATATCTCTTCGTTCTTACTGTATAACAATCGATAAAAAGTAAACAATTTTTTTACACAGTGTTCTCGTGAACTTAAATATGATGTATTATTTAAATTAAAAACACGTTGGTCATTCCTTTTAAAGTAAAAACACTTAAATAAAGTGTATACATATATGGTCCCAATACATTACGAGTCGTATTTCATAAATTTATTAAATTTGTGATGTAATTAATGTTAAATTTTCAAATTATTTTCTAATTTGAAATTTTCGTATTTTGAACTATTACTTACTTGGCTTATTTCCCCGGTGTTTTTATTTTAATATTGTGATATATTTAAGGAACATAGTGCTAACATTTGCATTATTAAATCATTTTGTTTAATACGGATTCATTATTTTTCATATGTTGTCTACGTTCATAAACATATTATTTTATTAAGCAATAGATTAAATGCCTTCCTTTCATATCTCCACAATTGTTTTCTGTTTTTCTGTAGGTAAGTTTCCTCTTTCAAGCAATAATCAAGTTATAGTTATCGTTGAATTTCTAATATATAACTTTCTACTTTTCATAATAAATGATACGAGTTAAATTACCTTTATCTTCTCTTTCAAAATGCTATATTTGACAATAAGTATTTTTGTAATATCTGAGTGTAGAAACTTTAGCTGTTACATCGTGGGTTTTTATATTTAACAATCTCATTTTATATCTGTCCAACTATAATGTTGAATATAAAAAAAAATGTACCACAATAATTTAATATATAAACAAATGATTTATCTCTTGTCCTAATATTATCAACGAACCCTATTCTTGAAATGCGAAGTAAGAAGAACATGTTTCTGTTCCTGAATGGAAACGTTCACAGGATGTACATCGTGAGACGTTTAACAAATTGCATCAATCTGTTACTTCAACAGTCGTCACACAGCACTATCGCTCTTTCCTTTTTCACATTACGAACAATACTTAGTTATTTGTCTTTAATATGAAACAATATTTCATTTAAAATCTGTATTTGTGCTATTTCAAAATTGTAATAAATATATAGTGGTTGATTTATAGTGACATAATATCTCGCTGGAAATTATAAAGAACAATATGTTATTAGAAGACGCCTTTCATATTTTGACATCCGATCTTGAAACACAAATTTACGTATTTTTAAGCATTTGACAATTTTATTTTAAAGAGTGTATCTTATTCTAGTATCTTTTGTACAATGTTCTACATCAAAACTACCTCAAGTATATTTATAGTTGCATAGCCATGTTTAAATTTTCACATAAACAATAAATTTTTTTATATAGGGGCCTATCTCTTTATAACACACTTTAATTAAGCTATAGTTCAGCAGGAACATGTTTTAAATGATCGAAAATTAAAAGCGAAAATGTCATGTTCAAAAAATTGCGTTTGTTTGAAGCTCAAATGACTTTATTGAAAAGGGGTTCTTTATATGTTATTTGTTTGTTGTAACTTACAAACATAAATGTACCTCGTTTTCGATTGTATATTAGTATATTCGGTGATTTCATCAACTCCATATAATATATCAAAGAAAATATGTAATAACGTTATGATATATTATTAATAAATTATAAATTAATATGATCTAATAAACTATTACATACATACTAGTACACAATCTAGTACATTACTCTTTGAAAATTTCCACTTTTAACATGATGATGTTTTATAACCTAACACAACAGAAACATTTTAACATTATTATAAATCGAAGTTTAGTTTAGTGAAGCTATTTTTAACACGCAACGTTAGATTATTCATTAAAGAAAATATATACACCATGATTTTTATTGATGCACAACTCATATTATAAGAACTATTATCCCACGTCCATTTATTTATTCTTTCACTTTCTTTTATTAGTAATTAAATACTAACAATAAATAATAAATCAAATACATTTTTTTTTTTAACATACCACGTTTTTAAAAACGAACTAAAAAGTATTAAATCATTTTTCATGAACCTTCTACAAATTTTAGGGAGGATTGTTAGTGGCTATGGATATATTTGGAATAGTTGGAAAGAAAAACGTGGGGCGCAGGCAATATATGATATGATGAGGAGTAAATAAATTGAATTACAGTGAATCTCATTTCCGATTCACTGAAATTAGCTATAAATTCATCCGGATTGTCTACTTCTATTATTTACTGGCTGCGCCCCACTTTTTTCTCTCCAAGTATTCCAAATATATCCATAGTCACTAACAATCCTCCCTCAAAATTGTAGAAGGTTCATGAAAATTTATTTTATACTTTTTAGTTCGTTTTTAAAAACGTGGTATGTTAATTTTTTAATTTTTATTTGATTTATTATTTTTCTGTTTTTTTTAGTCTTATGTCCGGGTGAAAGATTTCAATCGGCTTTGTATATATTGATGAGACTCTGACAGTCACTAGCTAGGCGGGTGGCATGAGCTTCAGGAGTCTCGCCAATTCTTTTTTTCATAATGGCGGCGTACATCGTTAACTAGGCGAGCGGTTTGCGTCTCGGGAGTTTCGCACGTTCGATTTTTCAGAATGGCGGCGTGCATCGCGAGCAAGCCGAGCAGCACGTACTTTAGGAGCCTCATTTGCTCTTGCTAGAGCATGTCGAATTTGCGTCCCCCGTTTCACGCGACCTCGCTAGAGCCTTTCGTTTCTTATCAGTTTCAAGTTCGATCTTGCGCTGTTTTTCAGGACGTTCTATAGCTCGCTTACGGCGTTTGACTAATCTTGCCAACTTATCTGCTTCAGATTCCTGTTGTATGCCAATTTTCCGTGATTGCTTATTCTTTTCTAATCGGCGCTTCCGTTAAGTAGCCCTCTCTTTAACAGTTGTAACGATTCTCCGAAATATAATATTCACATATATTCGCTTGTCACATTATTGAATGCACAGCTGACAGCGAAAACCTAGCGCCCTATTCACTATCAGCAAACGCACGTGAAATGGTATGTTTCCACTGGAAAATGCAATTACACTTTAAAATGGGGGGGGCGAAACGTGACACGCTCATACAGGTAAGCCTCAAAATTTTAGAAGGGTCATGAAAAACTATTTTATACTTTTCAGTTCGTTTTAAAAACTCGGTATGTTAAAAAAAAAAAATTAATTTGATTTATTATTAATTCAATAACTCTCACAAGCCATGAAAAATTTCCTCATCCTACTTTAATATTCCCGTTATCATTCAGAAGCGATAACGCGTTTAAGAGATAACGCGGTTAAAAATATCTATCTCAATGGCCAATTTATATATGTTTAAATAACTATTGTTTAAACAAATGTAGAGACAAGAAACCAACTGAATATTGTATTGTCATCCTATTCTGACATATGTTGAAAATTTCAGGTCTCTAGCTTATCGGGAAGTTAGTTTAAACTCGATTGCAAAAATCCACCCAGACAGACTGACAGATATGACGGAAAGCGAACTAATAAAAACGTGGTAAAATAATAAAATGTAATAAAATTTATTATGAATATTTAACTTTAAGTTGCACTATAAAAAAATGTTATATAGATTATGGGCTATCCGAAAAAAAAAAACCTAATTTTAGGGATGGTTCAAAATTGCGAAATATAATAAATAATAGTTTCCGAAGTAGAGCATGTTTTTTAAAAATTATTTTTAAATATAGTGATTTTTTCGTTAATCTGCTTTTTTTTAACATTAAGCACATATTTAAAAAATGGTACTGATAATTTCACTTTAATCACACTTCTAGAAAATATGTGTTTTTGTATTCAAGTGAATATAGAATGAGATAGAGTTGTTAACTTCAATAGATTTACATTTTAGAATAAAGTTAGTTAAACATAAGACTATTTTTATGTCTTAATTTTATATCTGCAAGGCAGAATGACTTATCTATAAACTATAGAATTATGAGTCTAGTTTGAAACGGGTACGTATTGAGCAATTGACTTCCACTTCCAAGGTTTATTAGGTTATAATATTTTAGACATTTATTTAGTACTAAAAGTTACATATTGTGAATACAGATTAATTAGAAAATATTTACATGTAAAACTGACACACATTCAAATATGTTTTAATATTTTGCATGTAATTTGCATGATAGTTTATGTTATAATAAGTTTTAAATTAACAACTGTTTTTATTCAAAAAAGAAGGGACTGAGGAATCACAAGTCGTTTTAAGATATGGATTACATTTCTAACTAACCTTTACAAAAAGTTAAACATTTAGAATACAGTAAATGCCAAATAGAGATTTAATTATACTTCAATGTTTTGAGGGAAAATATATTTTTTAACAAAGAAGGTATGAGCCAAAACATTAACACTCAACACATTATACTCGATCAATTATTAAAAATATTCAAATTTTTTCTTTAAAATTACAATCTACTAACCTTGCTTTAAGGGGCAAACAATAGCCTGCATACTTTAATGAGGATGGTTATAACACAAAAGACATCTTTACAAAGAACAACATGTCATTCCTTCAGGCACATATTTCACACCAAGAATTATTTCTGGTTTTGTCTGAGAAATATAATCAAAAAATTTGATCAGTTTTCATTATTGGACAACAAATAAAACCATTTAACGAATCAAGGGAGTTTGTAAAAATTTATTTACAGTAAGTTATTAGTATTTATTATAAAAATTGAACAATAACTCTTGCAGAAAAAACCGGTTATTATTGTAAAATTAATAATAAAAATAATTATCACTTTCGAAAGATGATTTTTGTTAATCTTTCACAAGTATTTCGCAATATAAAGCACTGTTATTCTGTAAGAGTAGTGGTTGCACCGTCATTCAAATAACAGCCGTTTATTTTATTAACAACCAAAATTGTTGAATAATTGATATATCCCTTTAAACATTAGCTGTGAATAAAATTAAATTTATTCCTTCTGCGTGATAATATTTTATGAATACTTGGTAAAAGTGTACTACAATATAGTTTACCACAAACATCTATCTAATTTATATTAAAACTTTATAATTCGTTTTCTTTTCATTATTACTAAATAGTAAATGGTGAGCTTTGTATAAAAGTTTTTAGTCAAAAACTATTACAAATGTCGACTATTTTATGTTTAATTCAGTTACAATATTAACTATATAATGTACGTTTCAATTGATATTATGTTTTAAGTTTGAGAGTATATGTAGATACATTTTAAAGGGGGGGGGGAATGAAAACCTACACCCACATTTTAAATACCATCATTGTGCAAACGTCAATATCTTGCGGTATGTTTACACAGTTCACATTTCTAATGCATTGTTTCAATATTTCGTTACAAAGACATATTCAAATCAATTAGCCAAATCAATCATCTTACTTTTCCAAACAAAAGACATTATTGTAAATTTACAACGATATTGTTTACTCTTTTTCTGAAGTTAAATATCATAACACTAACTTTTAATTTATTTGACTATAAATAATCCTAAAGAAAAACATAGAAAATAACTATTACATCAGAGGATAAAAATGAGAAGCATTCCGCAGATAAACAGGGGACCTGATGTTTATACTGGTTATTGAAACACACTAGACAATTTATATCAAGTTTATTAGGATATTGTTGAAAATCTTTAAAATCGTTGAATGATATGCCAAACCGTTCCAAGCATAATGTTGTTCTCAATTGTTTATAGATACATGGTCAAGTGTAGGTTAAATAGTAATAATTTAATACCAATTACTTAAAAATATCATAAACTTGTATATAACACTATACGACAGTAGAATCTATAAAATCCGCCGGAAAAGAGACTAAGGATGTTGAGATAAAAAATTGACTATCTCCACTTCTGCTATTACTGAACTGAAACATTAGATACCTTATATAAAAACAGATTCCTTACTCCCACCGACTTACTACGGGTAGACTACATAAAAAGAAAACGAAATGTATCGACTCTCTATTACATATTCAAATATTATTCGCGTAATACATTGCTCCCTTATAAAATATAGGTGAGTTATAGAACCAACACTTTACAACTGCATTATTTATTTGGCTTTGTCAAATTAGAAAACTAGTTGCATGCTTAACTACTGTCTCTTTTAAAAGGAAATCGCTTTAACTGGACCACGTATGAAATAAAAACTGATGAGTAATCCCTGATTTTATTTCTTGTTTTTTGTTTAATATGATATAGCCAAATCATATATAGTAAGTATATTGTAGTAATCTTCGGTTGATCATACGCTCATTAATTTCGTTTTGGAAGAAAAAAACTGATAACTTGTTTCAGTTAGAGGTTGAAGGAAACTTGAAGAGGTTTTTGTTGCATAATAAATCAAATTCTTAATCACAATTTTATCATTATTTGTTTTCTACTTTTATCATTGTTAAATTCTAGAAGTCATAGAATAATGTAATAAAAATGACACAATATAAATTCTACCATTTTTTTTTAATAGCATTTACAATCACAATTGTTAATCAGTACTGATGCATTAAAACAACTTAAGATTTTCTTCTTTTTTGTAATATTTTTTCTTAAACATAGGTCTCTATATTCTCTCAAACTTATAACATAATATTATTGAAAAACGCATATTATGTAGAATAGTGTAAAAGGATAAAAACAAATTTATTCCTTCACAATAGATGACATTTATAATAGTTTTCGACTAGCTATTTTATATAAAGCTTACCATATGACATTTATTTTTAGTACCTATAGTTATAAAGATAACGAATTGTAAAATTTAATTTATAAATTAGACACATATTTGGCGTAAACTATATTCTAGTAGAAAATTGGTAATTATTTATTAAAATATGATCATGCAGAAAGAATAAATATTAAATTTTATTAAAAGGTAATTTTTTTTATAGTTATAAATCAATCGTTTAACTATTTTACTTGATTTTAAAACAAATTCTTGTCAATTCATGATAATTTAATCAATATTCATACAGTGTTGACAGTAATTTTACATACTGTCAGGTGTAACGCAATACAGTTTTGAAAAAATAATAATTTTAAATTTAATTTTACAAAACCACTAAAAATTACATCAATTATTAAAAATTTCCTTGATTAGTTAAATGTTCATATTAGTTATCCAATAAATAAAACTGATCTAAATTTTTTTTTCTCAGACAGAACCAGAAGTAATTATGAGTGTAATATGTGCCTGAATGCACGATGTAAAGGTCTTTGTGAAAATGTTCATTGTTTTACAACCATCCTCATTGAAGTATGCAGTCTTTTGTTTATCACGTGAAGAAGGGATCGTTGATATTGATTTGGAAAGACAAAAGTTATAGTAAAATTTAATGTATATGTACAAAATATAAATAACACGCAGATATAAAATCATGACATAAAAATAATGTAATTTGCAACTAACTCCAATCCAAATGTAAATAAATTGAAGTTAACATCTTTTTCTAATTCTATATTCACTTAAATACATAAACTTAAATTCTCCACCAGTGTGATTTAAAGTGAAATTATCATTAATATGTAAAATATGTGCTCAATGTAAAAAAGAGCTTAATAATGAAATAAAACACACTATTATTAAGAATAATTTTGATAAAATATGCACTACTCAGAAACTATTATTTAGTATATTTGGCAATTTTGCACCATTCCTAATTTTTCAGATAGCACACAAGGTTTGAAATACCAACAATTTATTTATGCAGGATCAAAAATAAACTTTTATACATGTCTAATATGAAAATTTGACGTTTAACGATATTTGTACACTTTTGGTCAATAAAACAGACTAAAGTACAAAATTATAGTTCTTACAAAAGAGATAATATTACACGTCATTATTATTCTATCATTAAAAATATATAAACAGTTTTAATTTATGTTATAAGCTACTAAATGGAAGTTTTTCGAAATTACAGTTTATTCCAAAGAATATCCAACATTATAATTATTACATAATAAATCATCCAGATTAAATATTATAACAGGGAAACGTTAACGAAAATATAATATCTGTTCACATTTAGACAAGGAAATGGCGGTAGTCCTGCTTGAGAATGTCGTGTGTTAAAGTAACGGATTGGTGCAATTTATTTAATGTCCACAACATGTATTCTGGAAACATTTCCTTTCATAAACAGGAATAAATCCTTCTACAACATTAAATGAGATGGTTTACACAGAACGTCATATAAACACGCAAGTTTCCTCAATACTCAGTAAATCCTATATTACTGTATCATTTATAACCCGAGATTTATAGCATTGAGCTTGAGTTGTTGATATTTAATGTAAAAAATAAACACTTTTAAAACATTCCGATATTGTTTCAGAGTTATTGTTAAAGTATAGAATAAAACTTCTTATAAGGTAGACAAAAATTCAATGCTTTATATTTTATCATGGAAATTTTATGATTCAATAAAATCTTATTCATGTTATGATTCAATAATATCTTTGATATTCAACATTATACATACAGTGAATTATAATTTAAATAGAAGGCTAATTAATAAACATTAAGAGGGGGATGATAAATGGATATCAATTTTACACGAGCATATAACAATATTATTGAATAATAAAGAATAGCAAATATATTAGAAATTCAAAGGTAATATATATTTTTTAAACTTTTTGTTAGCAACTTTTTTAGTGTATAAAAATATCAATAAATTTTCATACAACAAACGTGCTAATGAATTCTTAAAGTTTACCCCTTAAGGTATACGAAATACATTTTCTTTTTAATATTACACATATTGATTAGTATTATATAAAAATCACATATGTAGAACAAAAAAATATAAATATATTCTTATTTTAGTATTTTCTCTTTAAAACTTCTTTAGTGTTTTTTAAAAATCTTTCTTTTTTTTGTACAATATTATTTATTTGATGTTTGAGTTTAAAACTGAAATTCCATAGATAATACATTATCTTACAATACAAAACCGTCCGAAATGAATCTTTTCTTATTAAAAGAAAATGTGAAACCAAAATAAAGAACAATTGGAGAAGTCTAAATAGTATAACATATCATATTACACTAGTGAAACCGATTATTAAAGAAATATATTGAGAGCAATGTATTGTCCTACAAATCATGCTACTGTTTTGTCGTATTTGAAGAAGGAACTCAATCTTGGTAACCGGAACACAGCAATTTTAGTTTAGTTTACTGCGAGACTATCAATTTACTTTAAAGGTTTTGTATTATAATTATTATATACAAACCTATAAATAAATAAATATATATACACACACATACATATATATATATATATATATATATATATATATATATATATATATATTTTTTTTTAAATGATAAACTTTAGTTTTACTATCTTCCTCACTGCAACGTTTCGGATTCATTTTCCCAAAATACTGTTACGGAAACTTCAGTCCCTCAAATATATCATTGTCCTTTAAACGAAATTTTTGACGAATATTGACCAACAGGTGTTTAATGTTGTTATTTTTAAATACTTGATCATGAAATGATGTTACTGATTTTTTTACACAATTGATTATTAATTTAAATAGTTTTAATTTATCTGAAAATTTTGAAAAATGTATTAATCTTTTAAAACCTATTGAAGCAATATGTATTTACAATAAGTATTGTTGTCAACTTAATATTTTTGTTCATATTTAAATAAACTCAATTGTTCTCGTTGTCATATTTTACGTTTTATTCCGTTTAAATAACAAATAAACGGCCGATAAACCGATTAAACGGCTGTTTAAGTTGGCCGATAAATCATAACAGACGATTTAGATAAATTAAATATTTGAAAATCGGCAAAATTTGTTTTTACTAAAACGACACTGAATATCATATAGGCCTAATATAGTATATCACTATTGTCCTCTAATATTTGCAAGATACATATAATGTAAGTTGTATTTATTAATCATCCCGTGATGAACAGATTTTCAGATTGGTAATTTTAATTCAGAACGTTGAGTTTACTAATCAATAATTTTTTTTTTAACCAGAATGCGCTATTGGTACTAGCTTCTTATTTCTCATCACGAAACTCTATAAACAACAAACGGTTTCTCAACCACAATGAAAATTTCATATATAATCATTATCTCTAGCCACTACCACAACCAATGGCTTTATACACAAGTTATGGCAATACATAGGGAACATACGGAGTGAATTTATTTACAGAATAAAATAAAATATGATTTTCCTACAAAATAACAATATTACTTTAGATGTTTGTACCAGATTGATTAACACCACAATGTGCTAAAAAGTAACCACCACAACGCAAACGATTTATCAAAATATGAGTATCCTTTATTAAATTTTGGTTTAGCAAGTTCCAAATTTTCCTTTGTATGTGGGGAAGGAGTTTAAATGGTTAACATTGGAATTATAAGGAAACGATATAAGAGGTAACGAAATAAAAATGTTTTTTCGTCGTACATATATATTGTAAATTGTAAATATTCTTCAGTAACTCATTAGACATAATAAAATATGGTACAAGAAAAAATAATAATTATGTTACAGAAATTCATCATTTATAAAAGAAATCATTGATCATATCGGCTTATATTTAATAATTCCAATTAAATTGATCTGTTTTATATGCTTATTTAGGATTATATAAGTAATTATTCATATCCTTAAAAATTCTAACCTATTTAGGTACCTAGTTTTAACAAAAATGAAAGCCTTTAGTATTAAATAAATAGGAAGAATTAAGTGGTTGTCATAATGATAATGACATTTATTTATTTATTATTATTTATATTTGAACACTACATTTACATCATTTATAAATTAATAGAGTGAAAACTTAATGATATATGATAGTGTAATCATGTTTGTGTTTTATACCAGGATACAAAATAATATTATCTGAAAAGTAAATAAACCTACGTATACAAATTGATGTATAAAAATTAACTTACATATTTCAGTTATATATCAGATCAGATTATCAATTATTAAAATATTGTCGAATTAAATAATTTGAGGAACAAACTTTTTTTTAAATATGGATCTTCAATTTTATATATTCAAATGATTTTACCTTCCAATTTTTTTGGTATAAAACACAAGGTAAAAACCCTGTAATTACAAGATTTCCAACTACACAGATTTATTTAGAGCTATACATCAATTACCTTGGTATTATTAAGTGAAATTAAATACAGCAGACTATTGTAAGCTGCAGGCAACATTTATTAAACCGTGTGTCAATTGTTTCATCCTGCATTATGCATTGTAAGATAATGTATTATCTATGGAATTTCAGTTTTAAACTCAAACATCAAATAAATATTATTGTACAAAAAAAAGAAAGATTTTTAAAAAACACTAAAGAAGTTTTAAAGAGAAAATACTAAAATAAGAATATATTTATATTTTTTTGTTCTACATATGTGATTTTTATATAATACTAATCAATATGTGTAATATTAAAAAGAAAATGTATTTCGTATACCTTAAGGGGTAAACTTTAAGAATTCATTAGCACGTTTGTTGTATGAAAATTTATTGATATTTTTATACACTAAAAAAGTTGCTAACAAAAAGTTTAAAAAATATATATTACCTTTGAATTTCTAATATATTTGCTATTCTTTATTATTCAATAATATTGTTATATGCTCGTGTAAAATTGATATCCATTTATCATCCCCCTCTTAATGTTTATTAATTAGCCTTCTATTTAAATTATAATTCACTGTATGTATAATGTTGAATATCAAAGATATTATTGAATCATAACATGAATAAGATTTTATTGAATCATAAAATTTCCATGATAAAATATAAAGCATTGAATTTTTGTCTACCTTATAAGAAGTTTTATTCTATACTTTAACAATAACTCTGAAATAATTTCGGAATGTTTTAAAAGTGTTTATTTTTTACATTAAATATCAACAACTCAAGCTCAATGCTATAAATCTCGGGTTATAAATGATACAGTAATATAGGATTTACTGAGTATTGAGGAAACTTGCGTGTTTATATGACGTTCTGTGTAAACCATCTCATTTAATGTTGTAGAAGGATTTATTCCTGTTTATGAAAGGAAATGTTTCCAGAATACATGTTGTGGACATTAAATAAATTGCACCAATCCGTTACTTTAACACACGACATTCTCAAGCAGGACTACCGCCATTTCCTTGTCTAAATGTGAACAGATATTATATTTTCGTTAACGTTTCCCTGTTATAATATTTAATCTGGATGATTTATTATGTAATAATTATAATGTTGGATATTCTTTGGAATAAACTGTAATTTCGAAAAACTTCCATTTAGTAGCTTATAACATAAATTAAAACTGTTTATATATTTTTAATGATAGAATAATAATGACGTGTAATATTATCTCTTTTGTAAGAACTATAATTTTGTACTTTAGTCTGTTTTATTGACCAAAAGTGTACAAATATCATTAAACGTCAAAATTTCATATTGGACATGTATAAAAGAGGTTTAAGTCTAAATAGAGAAAACCACTTAAGTTTATACTCAAAAATAGAAAAATGTGCCATATAAGGGATATTTTGAATAATTTATTCCCTTCAATTTTTGAGTAAGCAATTACGTATAATAGACTTTTATATTGTATTCAGACTCCATCAGACAACAAAAAAAATGTAATATAAATTACAATAGAACGTAATACTCTTTTATCACACATACAGAACAAAATACTTTATTTATTTAATACACAAACTTATAATCTTTACTTCACTTAAAAAATCTCATAACTATTATAAATTATATTGCTTGTTAGTGAAGCATTGTTTCAATTATGTATTAAAAGTTATGAAAGAGAATCTTAATCTATTGATTTGTTGTTTTTGATGAGAAAGTATGTTGTTTAGATGAGAAATAAAACATTCTTATGAGACTGTAACTAGTATTTAAGGACAACTTTCATTTCCATGAAGAGTTTTTAATGGCATAAAATTTTAGGAATTTCACTGTTGAAGCAATGTTAACGTACATTTACTATGCACCTTTGACTCTTTTACACACATTAAAACTTTTATACATCACATATTAAGCCTTTAATCCACCATAATTAGAAGCATGCTTCTCTATAATTGGCACCTGTTAGCCGATACCTTTATATTTTGGTTGATGAAGTTAGCGTTTTGTTTGCCTTCTTTAAAACAAGAAATATCTTTGATAAACCTGATAAAAACCATTGGATAGATTTCTTGAATAATGGATTTTGTTACTGTAGTCCTATTGTACCTACCCTTAAGTTTATAAAATATTCTCAAAATATTGTCAAACATTGTCCATGCATCGAATTGATATGTTTGCAACATAGACCACTTTTTAGATCTGAGCGAAGGAAACTTTTACTGGACTCATATTATAATAAAGTGTATATTTATTTTGATATATCATAAAACATTCTGTATAATATCTATATATTATAGAATCAAAATAATGTACGTCAATTATGTACCTTTAAGTCAAAATAGACACATTGATTTCTAAATATAAATGCATTCCGTTAAAATTTGTTGTCACTTTCGTTCTGCATTTTATTAACTAACGATTTTAAGATGTAAATTAACATATGAATTACAAAATCAATCCCTAGGGAAAACAATTTGAGGTACATTGATTAAGTTGGACGAACAAAATTGTGAATGCATTTAAAAAGAAATCTTTATAATTTTTTCAAAATTAATTAATGAACTAAATTATAATAGTTCATGATTGAACAAATAAGTCACTTTTGCAAACGCCTAAAACTTCTGAAACACTAAACTGTTACTAATTTAATAAAATACTCATTAAAAACCAATCGCGACTTCATGTGTAAATATCTTGCGTGATTTTTGAAATGAAATTACCTCATTCTTCCTTTTAAATTATTTACCAAGACCAAGAAAAAATATTTGTTTTTTTTATCACTTTAGTCTAGCTCCGAATCATTAGAGGAGATTAGGTCATTAAATTGCTTCTGATATTGAATAATCTAATTAGTCTTGTTAGCCATTCAATTCAATGAATTCTCAAAGTCTGGCATCGACCACCACTTGGTCACTTGACTCCACGGTAAAGATCTTTACAGTAGTTTATCCTATTCACTTAAATCGTAGTTAAATAGAATCAATGAATCTTGTGATTGAATTTTCTGTGCTTCGTTGAACCCTTATAGTACGAAAGAAGTTCTGGTCTATAACATATTAGTTAAGGTAATTGCTAATTATATGTAAATAATACTTGAATAATGTATGCAACTTCTATAATAAAATCATTAATCTACAAACGGATTAAATATAGAAACTATTAGCTTTATATGATAAAATTTGCTGACGTATTAAATAAACGTCACGAACTAGGGTTTATAGAGTTGAAATGGGGACGAACGTGATATCTTCATTTATAATGCAATAATTCTCCTTTGTTTAGTTTAACCATGTAAACCCCATCATAATATGATGTTTATAAAGGACGTCCTTAATTATAAAATCGAAAGGATTTACTACAATTATAAAACTGTTATAGCCTTGATTAATCTTACTCAACCTACTAATTCCTTTACTTATTATTAAATAAAAAGATTTAGTAACTTATTTTCAATATTGTTTTTAAATACTGGATGGAGAAAAATAATCAAATTATGTATTTCAATAAATATCGAAGTTATCTCTTATTATTAATTAGTTTCAATCTGTTTCCATAGCTCGCGTAGTATATGATGTGAGTTTAAATAATAAATATATTTGTAATTATATATCATAAAATAAACTAATCATTTAGACAACACAAATATTATTTTCAACCTGTGCACGTTGATACCAATTAGTGATATATTGCCTGGATGCCTTCAAGCTGTATTAAGGTCATCAGCAAAAGTTAACGAATGGTTGGTAATTTATATTAAAATATAATATCAATTATTTTTAATAGTTTAAAACACTTTGAGCGTTGATTAATTTTATCAAGGTTAAAACTATTTTTGTAACAGTACGTTTTTGATTGAACTATCCCCAGCTATAAGGCCTAACCAATTACTTTGTGTTTAATATTTACTCTGGTAATCATTAGATAATAATATCTATTACCAATTTTTTTAAAGTTACCTTTTTAAATTTTAAATAATTTTATTATACGCAGATTTATTATTTAGTTCTTTGTTTATAAATATACAAAATAGTTACTGACATCAGAGTTTGAATTTACAATTACTAATGAGAAAACCCTATAATAACATAATACCGTAAATAAAAACTAATGTTTCAACAAATATATTAATTTTATATTTTTTTTTGATTTTATTGGTTTTTGTTTTTAACATTATTGTATGATCTTAATCATCTGCATACCCACCGATAACGAACTAATCACTCTAGAATTATTGTATGTTATCTAAAGCTTACGTCTAGTTCAAATTGTCATATTTCGGTAAAAACTACTTTTTATATCTCCTAAACTCACATACACTGGAGTTAATCTTTTAGTTAAAATACATACGGGATAAAACCATAAATATCCAGTAAAACATCTTTATGAGTAAACATGTGAAAATAATGTTCAATCTTTGTCCTTTTTTCAATTATAATCTACAAGCAATTTGATCCCTTATACAAACGATTTCATGGAACGCAGATTCAGCTTAGTAATTTTGAACTTCCCATGTTGTTTTCTCAACTTAGAGTCATAGTTGAGTTATCTGGTATAGGTATTTTAATGTCTTATCTCATTTCCAACTGTCAGAACGTTACAGATGCAAGAAGAATAACATAAGCAGCTAAATAACAAGAAATAACCAAGGAACTCACTTATCTGGAGTTCGCTTCGTCCTTTGTGTTTACCGTGAAAATAAACGTTGTATTAAACCAAAGACAGAGTATCTCAATATATCTTACATTTAAGGTTACATATAACACTTACAATTGAAATCTCTAAAAATTGCCAGTTTGTGAGTTGTCGGTAAATATTTGCTTAGAATAGACAATAAGGCTGTAATTAAATAATAGATTGCTTTAAACTATGTATACAGATTTCGTTTAAATTTTAGTGGAAATCAAAGCCGTGTTTAAATTGTAAATAACCAAATTTCTCTGTTCAGGAATAACTTCAAATGACAAAAAATATGCCTGTCGTCGTAAAGAGTTCCATTTAATTTTAATGCGACCTATGTTGAAAACACTTTCATAACATCACCGATAAATTCAGACCCTTGTTTAAATTTTTTATCAAATACTGAGTTCATGGTTTATTTAGATTTTTTGATTGACAAAAATATAGATAATATTTTAGGTGGGGATTTTATTTTTTATAATTTGTATTTGATTTTGGGAATTAGTTAGTAGGAAAGTATGTCTAATAATTTTGCACCCTTTATTTTAATTCATATGTTTAAAAAGATTTTATTAAAACTCAACTTCTTATATGTTATCCTTTTTATATAAATAATTTTCATTTTAGAGTTATTATATATATATATATATATATATATATATATATATATATATATATATATATGTGTTGTTTCTCAATAATAACCGTATTAGCCAAGGAAAAAAAGGTTTGGTTGGCAAAAAATAGGAATAAGTAAGTCAGGCTTTTCTTTAACAAATTATATATCCAAACACTGTTCAGTAATTAAATCATAACTTTCAGTTCATTACAGGTACATAAAACTATAGCTTTGTTTATCTTTTTTTTTTTTTTAATGGTGTGAAAAACAATTCACAATTCAACTATTTTAAAAAACAATTCTTGGTTCAACCGTTATATTACTGAGAAAAAATGCACCGTTGTTTAAAAACAATATTTGAAATATTTTGTTAGGAACCCTAAACATTCTAATCCGACAAAATAGTTCAAACATTTTGAAATTCTTCAAGCTACAGTTGAGACTAAGCCAGTAAATTTGTGATGGTTAGTTGAAAGGCAGATATTTAATTAATGTGGCTAAATGTTACTAAAATAGGTATTTGCTAAAAAAAGATTCTTGAATAAATATAGCAGATTATTTTTGTATATTTTCATGTTACAGGCTTATATTATCTCTTCCTGTTATAAAGAAGATGAGAAACTAAAAATTTTAATAAACAATTCAAAAATTTGCTTCAGTTTATGATATTTATTGATGAACTTCGTTTTTGTATTTGATTACAGTAGTATTATGGTAGTCAAGAACCCAGGCCTAATAGAGGAAAATTCCTAACGGTCTTCTGTTTGAGAAAGTAAAATATGGTGAAGACTGAAGGCTTATTGATTTGAATACGTCTTTGTCACCTAAATATTACACCATGTCATTTATAATCGTCGGAGCAAGTTATTCATGTTTACAAAATGATAGTATTTCCTGTGTGATTGTTGGTATTCTTTTCTTCATCATTTTCCCTGAAACATATATCTACATATACTCTGAAACGTATAATATTAACGAATCTCAAATATTATGTAGTTAATAGTGTAACTCAGATTAAAATAAATTTATCTTTTCAAAATAGATGACCATTAATATAGATTTTAACTGACTACTTTTGATAATGCTTACTATTTATGACATTAAGTTTAGTGACATTATCATGATATCGAATTGTAAAATTTAGTTCAAAAAATAGACAGAAAAGTAACAATACAATAAAAATATGTGATTTAACGATATGTATACCCATAATGAAGAAGAGGTAATAAGTGTACTACATATTCAGTTCACCTGTAGAGTAACAGATTGTAACCTCAACATGTGTTATCACACAGGGAGATAGTTGTATAGACACTCGTTATCTTAATTTAATTTATGGTAAGTGCTAATATTATTTACCTCTAACAATAAAATCTCTAACGGATATTTTATTACCTAAAGAATATAAATAAAGTGAAAACGTAGTGTACAAAAGATATGAAAGTAATATTACGTTATTAGAAAATATAGATTATTTATTCGTTAAGTAAATATTCACCGTTCAAATTAATTAAAACCAAAAGTTTTGAGTGAGGTAATATATAATATAGTATTACAATAAATATTGTCAGTTGTATCTGGATTTATATATCCATGAATCAAAGCATATATAGTATTATTATAAATGATAAATTTAATATTGTTTTATTAAGGAGCATCATTTCACTGAGATAGATCGATTTGAAAATGTTGTAAACCCTACTTGATGTTTTAAAACAGAACCATTTGTTTTCCACTATTAGGTTTTTTTGTGAAATATATTCCATGCATTTTACATGTAAGTATCTGATGAATCTTTGATTTTCACCAGTTTAACTTCATTTATTATTCAATTTTTGCAAATGGTTTACAAAATTACAAGAGTATCAATATATAATAAGTAAAAATAACATTAATCATTAGAAATAGATAACTTCCTACATGTATTTAAATAAACTTTAAAAGACATGTTTTAAGTTCAACTAATTAATAGAAAACCATCATTTATGTTTCACGATAATACTTAGGCTATCAATTTCAAGAAATATATATTATTTGTAAAGTACAAAATATTGAATATTCAACTTAAGCGTGGATACAACGACAGATTTTGATTATACTTCACCATAAAGTAGTGTGAATCTCCAGCTATTCAATTGTGAATGTGTAAAATTAACAATTTAAAACAATAGTGCGTCTAAAAATGATTAAATGGAAGATTATGGACAAATTGTATCATGTTGTGTCAGCTAATAAATGTATTTGAGAATTAAACTATTAATATTTTCGAACATCTCCATTGATCAATTTCGTTCAGATGTGGTTGCACTTATATTGAAAACATTTAATCAAGTCCTATGAAGTATTAGCGACATAAACAACTTATAATTTTGTTATTTTAATAACGTAGGTAAAGATTGTTTTATATATAAATATTATTTGTGTTTTTTACATTTTGTTTTGGACATTATAATACGTTTCTCGTAGCTGGAACGTAATATTTATAGAAACATGAATTAATCATGAAGGGAGTAGGTCTATTTTTCATCGTAAAATCTTCAATCATATCAGAAGTACTGTCCAGGGAGTCATTTTATGGGTGCTTTATTATCTTTCAGTTCTGATATTACTTTATTCTGCTCTTCATGTATTTATTAATGATGAAACTCGAATAGAATATTTTTTTTGCAGAACTGAATACATTAGATCTAGTTTGTTTTCACTTTAAAGTCCCACTTTATAATTTTAACATATTTTTCGTTATGATTAATCCATTACTGTATTATGAACTTATATATTTGTTATTAAAGTTGAGATAGAAATTATTATTATAGTTATTAAATAAAAGTAAAAGTGTAAAATCTAGCTGGACATTAATTATTTAACTAGTATTAATTTATTAAATACACATTTATTTGTAATAAATTAAAGTCAATAGCTCTAGAGTTGTAATGACAATTTGTTAAAATGCTAATTGTGGACTGAATGCTGTTGAAAGTATTGATTTCACTTTAAAGCAATTCAAAATATATATATATATATATTTAAACTGATAAAAACACTTTTATATAATAAATTGTAATATGTTCTGGATTTCTACCTTATCGCAAGAAAGTCACACGACAATTTTAAATGAATAGTTATCAGTTCAATGCAATTTTGTGTTAGGTTCAGTTCTGTCTTACAGCTGATACGAGAGAGATAAAATGGTACGGCACATATAGATTGTTTTGAATAATAGATAAAGTGGTTTTCTGGATAGTTTCCTGGATAAAAATGTAATTATAACATGTTTTCAAAAGTAAATGTTGTGATACATTTCTCAGATTTTTCATTAATCATTAATTGAACATTTTGCCTAAAATTAGTTTTTGGGTCTTTTTAACAATGCCTCAACTTGAATAATACATTGATTTTTATTGACTCTATATGTCGATGTTGCCCACAAAGCTTTATTTTGAAACAAAAACTTTCATTCCAAAGTCAATTGTAAAGTTTTCTTATTTTTTGTGCATTTCTCTAAGAGAAGAAACCTTTCAAGTTCATTATAATTGAAGGTTAGATGAGAGATTCAGAAAATAAAATTTTATCAGGTACGACTAGAATCTTACAATTAAAAATGCATCATACCATTTAACGTGCAATTATTGTTCATGATTCACTATAATTGTTAATCCTACACTATATAATATGAAGTTGTTTTATGCAAAGGTATCTAATGCTTCGGTAAATTATTTCTTTATAAAAGCGTTAATACTTGTAATACTAAGAGTTCTAGTTTTAGCTGGAGAAAAAAGAAAGAAATTAATTAAAATATTATCCCTTTAATATAAAGTTTAAATTTAGTTTATTACTTAGGTTATTAATGAGCTTAAAACCAATAAAAGAAACATTTATACTGAATTTCATTTTCAGATTTAGAAGAGACTTAATAGGTTGAAGTTGGATCGTCTATATTTGTAAAATATTAATTTCAGTGGTCTAAATAATTATGTAGAATGACAAACATTATAAAACCTTATTTGATATTAAAATGACATGAAAAAGAAATATATATTTTTTTAACATTCTGTAGTGGCACAACTATATTGGTAGATTTGAGTCTGGTGTATGATGTATCATAACAGAATCTAAACTCATAGCATAGTAAGATAAATTATAACAATGGACTTTTTTTTACGTTTCAATATGAATGAACCTTGTACAAAGTGATAAACAAAAGTCTCCAACTTCATTGAGGTCTTTTGCATTGTATGCGATTCTTCACAATCGACTGTCTATCATTATTTCCGACACACACTCCTTTTCTATAACTATTCCTAGATTTGTTGAGAAATATTATTTTCACGTCTTTATCAGTTTCTACGGAAGGACCATAAATATGTACATTGAACTAATAACGTATTTTAGAAACAGGTAAAATATGTGAAGTTTCTAATATAATTTATTACTCCTACAATTATTTAATAAGTGTACGTAGAAGTGTTTGCCTCTACTTACTTTTTAAACGCCTTTCAGTTAGTCACATCATAAAAAGCATATATTACAGACCTACGCCATGACCCTCGTTGATCTCTATTCAAAGAGTAGAGGAGGGTAAGTAACCTCCTTTATGGCTCATAATTTTCTTTAAATTTTGGTTATTTTAAATAGTGTAGGACTTGCTGTTAACTGATTCGGACGGAAAATTGACTTCATAATGTCCCTTACTTTGTGACTGCAAATTACATATGAATGACATACATACATTTTGAATTTAGTCTTCAATTAAAAAATGAATACTATTGATTTAGTTTTATTTACCAAATTTCAACTTCGATAAAATATGTTTTGCAAAAAAGTATAATAATACCTCTTTTGTTACTGCAACATCAGATCAAAGATGTAAAATGAAAAACGGAACCACAAAATGAACTCTAGACTAGATGTGAGCCTCTAATAGGTGAAATTAAGAACAAATATAGTAGCACACAATTTAGTAAATTCTAAGTATTTCATTCGTACTTATTTTACAGGGATCAAAACATTTCGATTGGCAAGGTAAACTCAAACCTATTTTATTATCAGGTTTATTAACTTATATTTTAACAGCTTGCTTCATAATTACACATTATGACATATATATATATATATATATATATATATATATATATATATATATATATATATATATATATATGCGTTTATACTTCATGAAATGTCTCTTAATATGTATATTCGCAATACAACATAAGTCTCATTGTACGCCCTAGAAAAATATCTATCATTCAGGTTCTGAAATATGTCTGCTACTGTCGTGCATTTGCCACTTGGGGAAAATTCGTCATTTACATGTACAAGGAATCCCTTATCACCCATCATTTATCTACAGAACATAATATATTAGTTTCCCAAGGGACACACACTACAGTGATATCATTTTTTTTCTTACGTATTTTTCTATTGTCGGGCAGTAGATTTTGTTACTTTTTTGGTAATAATATTATATTTGGGTTATTTTTTAGACATTCTCATGAAAACAAACTATTACAGACTGGATAGTAGTATTTTTAATAAAAGATAAAAATTGATGTCCAAATTATACTTTAAACTAATAGAGTTCCAAGGTTTCAGTGAGAAACGTGAGAGATTTTAAATATTTCTAATATTTGATATTTTGAATTCGTAGACTATTGCTGAACTTCTAGGCTCTTTTATCACTTTGTTAACTTTTACTAATAACGGTATTTAACATGGACCAGTTTATAGTCATACACAACATGTGTATTATAGTACTATCTAATTAAGTTTGTTCAATTTTGTAATTATTGGCTTAAGTTCCTACCACACACACCCAAACCATTTGATATTATAAATATCATGACAAACTCGGAGACGGAAAAGTTAAATTATTTCTCTTTTATTTCGGTATGATCAATTTGGCACTTTACAACCAAAGGTTGTAATCGGATATAAACATTATTATTTTACTCATAACTATTTGACAAATATAATTACACCCAATTACAATAAAATCAATTAGAGATAAAATAATATTTTTACCACATTATATCCTTTTTAATATTAATACCAGAATAATAAAACTAAAGTATTAAGAATAAGATATACGTTATGTAGCTAACAATTGACTCCAACTATTTAACGTAAAGTTATTTCAATCTTATTTTGTTATAATGCAACGTCTTGGTCTACCTTGAAGAAAATAAATTGTGATATACGTAACAATATCATAATATATCATGTCACTTACATGTATATATAATTCCTGTATTTGAAATTAAAACTACTGCTAACAAGTTATCACATAACCTCTCGCAAGGAGTAGACCGGTATTCGTCTGATTATTAACTACAATCTTTATGTGATTGTATTTACCTAATAGAATGTATTACCTTAATAAATAGTCGAATTTTGTTCTTAAGGATATTTTAATTTAGTGTATCATTATTTATTAATTTGCAACTGATAAATATTAAATGATACTTATACAACACAAGTATCTGGTGGATAGAAAACTGTCTTATTACTTTAATTTTATTATTATCGAACTTTAAATTTATAAGAAATGTCTACCTTTTTAATTTCTGATCTTACGCACAAACAATAGTTATCCATTTATATTAAAGCCTCTTATTAATTTGTTTGATGTTTTCAATTTATGTTCAGTCTCTCGTTTGAATCTTGAAGACATCAACGAGTCTTTGCTCAATATGCAATTACAATCTACATTTTATTCAAGAATCAATCGAAGGCTCCAGACGATCACTCAACGACCAGAATGTTTAGATAATGCCGTCATCAGTACCTATCAGAATAGATGAAGAGACCTACCATACTCAGAAGACAGCACTAGATTATAAATACATATTGAACTTTCCCACTAATTAATAGAGTGAACTATGATCATGAACATAAGCTTTGGTGGTTTGTTCTTCTAAAACTGTAAAATGACTATAAACAAATTGAAGGAAATAACACTATGAATTATTCTTGATAACATTGTTATCTCTTCTTTAGACGAATAAGTAAATTTCACAATATAAGGAAATAAAATATTTTCGTGCAAACGATTGAAACGTTATTTTATTTTCAAAAATTATACTCATACAAATGCTATAATCACACACAAATAAAACATATTAATTCAGATACACAATGTTAGTAGTTTTTGATATAGTGTATTTAAAATTGTATGTTTGACGGGGATTAAAATTGTGAAATCTCCAATAAGTTTGTATAATTAATCTTTTTTCCGTCTTTTTTTCTTATGTGACTATTTAGATTTCTTTCACAACTTTGGGTTGAGTTGCTACAGTTTTTGGATGTATTACATCCTACTGAGGTGCATCTGTAATTAGATCAACATCATCACATATTTCAACGTGATAATTCACTAACTAGTTAAAAGTTCAAGCTACTCTAATTATTAGTTAGTGGTATTTGCAAACCTTTTGTCTTGTTAACAGTTTTACATCCATTTCATAAACAAAACTAGTGCTTATTTAACAGTAGGTTTGGTTAAAATTAAATTAAAACGCCTACAAGATCATAAAGCAACCCAGCCCTCATACTACCGACTTCAGTTTTTATTCAGTTAGTTACGAAATAAATACAAACAAAAAAATGTATTTGCATGACGACTACAAATTCTTCTATTTTAAAATTAATGGAAAATTTTTATAACATCTCAGGACTCCATTTCAATATATAATTTTTTTTAAATCTCAGAACTCATTAAAACTGACTGGTTGGAACTGGTTATACTGACTGACTTTATGTTTACATGCCTTCCAAAATTAAGCTACAAGCCTGAACTCAGCCTACGATTGTGATTTCGTGGCGAATTTCAGAACTACTTTAAATTTTATCGCCTCTATTGTATTGTTTTTTTTTTAAAAAGTGTTGAATATAAGAGACAATTTACTTAAATATATTTCGTCTCATATACTCCATTTGATTCATATAAGAGTATTTATATGTAAGGGATCTTCGGTTTTAAGTGTTTAATTGTTGATTATCTCATATCATATACGATATGTCCAATCTTGTGATAGTTCCCATATTAATAAAGTACCAGACTTAAAATATTGATACAAACTTACACTATTCTCCATATGATCTTCATTATTTTTTAAGTAAGTTGACTTATTTAGCAAACTTACATCACAGAATATACTGCAGAAGTTAATTAATAATTACAATACTAAATAAATTATTTTAAATCTTCCGTTATACAGAATTGCTGTAGTTTTATTTGATTATCCAACACAAATAAATAATAAAGTATAGATTTGTATTATTGGGAGTAATCTCTAACTTTCAATATGATGAGTTATTTATTTAATCATTTTTATACTCATAATTTAATTGCACTTTTCATGTACCATAATAAATCAAGCTTTATATTTCATAATTTACTTCCTGTTATAAAAATGGATCAATTTTTAATTATATTACTCTGGGGTCTATCTATATACTCCCTTGTGTGTCATCCACTACAAATTATGAATAGATGATATATCTGTCACGTAATTTGATATCCTCGTCTCTGAAACTTACAACACACAAAAGATATGACACAAGGATTGATGATATAACGTCAAAGCATATATGATCACATGTGCACCTATAACTAAATTGGCCTAGAAACATTTATACAATTATTAATTTATTTTATTGATTATGAGAAGCTTGCATTTTCACCATAATTTATTTATAATGGGATTAATTTGTATTCATGTCTTACAATTTAGGTATATAAAATTTCGTATGCAATTACAACAATTTAGTTCATTTATCCCGAAAAGTTATTAATAATTTACAATTTATTCATGTTTAAAAAATAGATTCCAGTCATTTGCAACATCCTAACGCATCAATCATAACTCAAAGATATATAGGCCAAGGTTGGTGGGAAATCGAGGTCAGACTCAGCAGAAAGATATATACTGTCGGTTGTCGTCGGTAAGAAGTTGCCGAGATGTCTTTCATCGATAGAGCGATTGGTGAATAATCTGATGAATGGTAAAACGTTACCAGGGTACGATGGTGCACTATGGTACTATGGTGAATCAAGCTCATTAGTAAGGAGGACCTACTACAATGGCTTATAGCTGAGGATCATGATACTATCAATTACTGTATTATAATGTGAGAGAGCCTTACGTGTAAATAAATTTAGGAAATCTGTGAAAATTATTTTAAATTTATAAATATATCGAAATAATGGTCATGGTTATGAAATAACGGCTTAGAATATATTATGAAAGATTAGCTTACAATTTCTTATCTCTTTACATTTTATTATACATGTAGAAAGTATTATACATGGGAAAAGTTCTAAATTATATACTCCATTACAATAAATAATTTTCATGTGTTAGAAAAATATCTAAATAAGACTGTAAAATTTAAAAAACATAAACTTTTAGCACTGGATTAGAGGTCTCTTAGTTCATTTATTTTCATTGAATCCACAAAAGAAATTTTTATTCCTAATATGTTTTAGTTTTGCCTGTTTTAGTTTTTGCTAAAAAGTTTCTACTTATGAAAATGGTTTTGTATTTCGAATTTTTAGTTTTTCCTTTTAGATTTTTGTAAAATAGTTCATGTGTGATATGCGTTTGCCTTTACGTAAATAATGATAAGTGTGACTTATATTCAATTTATTGTACTCAATTTAGGTTTCCGATTTTTTTTTTTCTTTCTTCTAAAGATTATTAATTTTAGGTGAACAAGTAGAATTAAAAGTGGTTATTGAAGTAGTGCTTCGATAGCATGGTTGTTTATTGATGACTTTACTTATAAATTTTATAAAATGAATTTATTCCATATTTTGCAAAATATTTGGCACGTTACACCTTATTGTGATAGATTGTGTTTAAATTATAGAATTATGCTAATGGTGGCTTTTGTTTATTTTGAGCTATTGTGAATTAAGGGTTGACAAAGAAATGAAGGGGTTCAAAAGTATGCTTTCACTCAATCATGATTTTCCAAACAGAATTCTTAAGATTGTAATTATAATGCGTTAACGGAAGATTATTTATGACTTTGGTTGACAAAGTAACTTGGAAATTTTTAAACATACGTGAAGTTGTAAGTTGTTTTTCTTCTTTTTGTTTTGTTTTGCATTTCTACGTTAATGTAGAAGTTGTTGATAGATATTCTGTTTAATTGAATTTTTAATTTATTTTGCTTTGATGAATTTGACAATGAATGAAATTAAAAAAATTGTAATAAAGTAGACGCGAAGAAAGTGTGGTTAGGGTTATGTTTGAAAATCCACTGAATAGGCTAATTTGGAGTACTTACACTCGTATCTACAGTTGATAAAAGTAAGTATAGCCGGGATTAGTGTTACTGAACAAAACGACAATGGGGTCATACAAAATCACCAGACACTATATGAGAAAATGGTAAAAATTGTGGAGGAAAACATTTACGATAAGTTTAAAAGCCAAAAAAAAACACAAGATTATGAACACACGTGTACATCGACTTAAATCGGGATTTACCAGCGGTGGTTGTTATGTGTAAGCGTTTACTTTTTTGACCCAGGAATATTTAAAGTAAGTGCTAAAGAAGATATTTTGAATAATGTCACAAGTTTGGAAATATGCTTTAGCGAATTGGTGGGATTATTAGAAGAAATTCATGTATTAACTCATGTTTTTATGGTGTGGCGTTGACATATTTTGAGAATTTGGAGCTGAAACACAGAAGTTTACTATGACAGAACTTAACAAAACTTTCTCCACAGTTTTTGTACCGGAACAAGAATGCAATCACACAGGACATAACTTTTATAACAGATTAGATTTAAAGACAATACTACTTTGAAAACGTTATAGACTAATATTAAAGGTTACCAACGGGTAAGTTATCTGATACAGGAAGGCTTAGTAATTTATTGAACATTCTATGTGTTAGAAGCCAAGGTGATGACATTATAAAGTCTTCAAACATATAATAATGGCGAGGTTAGAGAATTTCGTGCTTAACAAGAATATACGGGACATCAGTAGTAAACTATACATGGAACAGACAGAATAACCGTGAGTAGGGTAAATTTAACGAGACAGTAGCCCTGAGGGGATAAGGGATAAGAGCGATAAGAGTAAGGATGATACAGGGGATGGTTCCAGGAACAAATGACTAGGGGGGTCAATCTGTAAAAGTTGATATAGTGTCAATTCGGGGTAATTCCAGGGATAGCTCTAGAGCGAATAGAGAGGAAACTGCAAGACTTACCTATAGTAAAACAGTGAGTCAAGATAGATAGATTTAAACATGATTTCGGGAAGCTGTGAAACAGGTGAAGCAGACAGGTCATCCTTGATGTCAAGTAATTTTAATTTCTTCTCATCCAAATAAATTACCAAACAGTTTATTTTGTTATTTATAGAAACTCAAATGACTGGTTTATCTATACGTTTTTGTTTCAATACAAATAAAATGAATATCATATTATCATACTTTAATCTTTAGTCATAAATATATTCGTTACTGAAATTATGTAATTCTAAATAATCCTTTTCGTATATATAACAGATGTAATTACTATAGTCTATTATTTTGGAGTCACTTTTTCTTAATAAAATTATACTTTTTTGATTAAATAGGCCTTTATGAATGCTGTTTGATTTTGTGTGGTAATAACATTTATTTAGGGAGTAATTACTGTTTAAAAACAAACGATTAATAAATAATAATTAAAGTGGTATAAATAATGTTATTTAGCAATTTTATTTTGTATTTTAAAGTTATTACATTTATAGCATATGATTAAAGGTTATTGACAGGGTCCACACACAAGCTCCATGTACCCACAAATAATTAAATACAGCATACCTTCTGTAATGAATTCGCAACACTACTCTCTAAATTGTATTGTCTTTGTATTGTATATGAAGTTACTACGTTCTAAATAATCTAACAATACAAGCGGTAACATGAAACTCAATAGATAAAAACCTAACTGATAAGAATCTAGAAGATAATTTGTGTAGATATTGCTATGCTAGCTCAGGAATGTAAGTAAGCCCCGCTATATTTAACCCCCTTATCAGCTTGTTGCTTATAATAAATTATTAATCTTCATTCACTTCTCTTGAGTTTCATCAAACTCAGCTCCTTGGCCGTCCAAAATATATTATCGTGAAAAAAAAAAACATCCAAAAAATACTCTTGTTTTGATAACATGCCTCCGACTGGCCTTTTCAATGTTTTGTGTTGTTCAAATAATTTTTAAGTTATATCATGTATATATTAAATGAATGATTGGTTCCATTCATTCAGACTAATAAGTGTTCATTCTAATCTATTGTAATTAGTTGCTATAATTATTATACACAAGATATGAACTTGTGTTTAAATGTAAAAAGAAATTCACTATTTGATATCTACTTATGTTATTTAGAAATATTTTATTATCTTTATCGAAAGTCTAATAAAATTATTGACAGATGATTAGTCACAATTTTTTTTATTGTTTATTAATATTGTCGTGGATACGTCTAGAGGAATGTAAGAAAAATAAAAAAACAGATTCATGACAAAGGTAAACTGACTTCTTGATGAAGATAGTCATTTCTTTTTTTAAATTTCGTAGGTATCGAGACATAAATATTACTGGAACTGTACTATAAATTACTATGTTGACAATTTAGGTTACATAAATAGGAATATTCGCATTGTATTGAAGACAACTAAAATGTATGTGAAGTACTGATAAGACTTTAGTAATTCGTAATATAATTTTTATATAGTGAATAAAATCTGAATACTATAGTGCTTCTTGAGAGTTATATTATTAAATCTACTCTCACAAATAGGTCAATGGACATCCACGTTAAGTGCGGCTGAATAAAATATGAAGTGAAAAGGAAATGACGATCGTAATGGATACGTTTAAATGAAGCAAGATGAACAGCTAAAAGTATAATTAATATAGTAATGGTTTTTTGTAGTTAAATAAATATGAGTTTAGTATGAATGAATTCTATATACAATTGATTATTAATAAAGGGATGATATATCTACTTTTTTTACAAAATATCTAATTTTGATATATCACCTGTTATTAAAATGTTAAAAATTAATCTTAGGTATAATTACAGACCGTAAAATTTCAACAAAATATGGTGAAATACTTAAAACATTAAAATATTAAATGATGTCAGTACTTTAATGATTGAAAATTTTCAGCTTGATGAATTTTCTTTCCGAGCCTTTGATAACTTTTGATAACATAATAAATTGTGTAATTCAAAAGCTTTAGAGATTTTCTCCATTTACTAATTATTTACAAAATAGTGGTATCAAATAGTCAAACTTGACATGTAATTTTATTGCTGATGTCAAGAACGTTTTTATTACTTTTGGACAAATAAACTTATAACTCAAGAGATATTAAACCCCAAATATATTAAAAGAAATAACAATATTATCAATTTATTTTAAAATTTCATCTCTTCAAAGCTACAACGTTGGGGTTAAATACTGTCCCATATATATTATTTTAGGGTTAACATAAGTTAGGATTTTCTTTTGCAATTTTATGGTTCTAATCAATATTTGCTTCTACTAAAATTAAGGTTTAAAAAAAAAGAAAATGTTAATAAAATAATGTTTTATACAAAACTAATAAAGTGCACTACCGTAGGGAATATTATAGAGATATTATTTTAAACATAACATAATAGATTTATACGGTGATTTCGTTATAATATATATCTTCACTAATATCAAAATTTACCTTACCTAATATCATAACGTTTTGAATCACTGACGTACATTGTCTACAAATATCGCTTCCATATTTCATTGCTACAAAAATATAACTCCTCCGTTACAAAATTAAATAAATAAACGACGGTTGTAAAACAAGAGTTACATTGCACGTTTTGCCCTACAGGTTTGAAATAAATTACATGAATCAATTTCCAATAAAATATACAAATACATGATTTTATTTTGCGTTGGTGCACCAAAATTAAATTATAGAACTTGAGAAGTGTATTAATAGACCTGCTGAACGTTAGAAAGTAAATTGTATTAAAAATATTACAAGATTTCTGGTTATGATGGATTTATAAGCGACAGTTAAGATTATTCTCGTTAACAGCTTTTAAGTCAATCTAGTAACATTTTGATATAGAGAGATAGTGGTTTTTTTTTTTACTTTTGTTTCTTTATGGCTACATTTATAATAATTTGCATGATAAGCGTTTCCAAATTTTTAGATAATGTGTATTCTTTTAAAAAACACTTGAAATATTTTCTCTCTCTATATACATGAACTTACAAACTGTGACATTGCAAGATTTCCAATTTCAAGCCGCAATGCATTTTCCTAAAGGGAAGGGCGTGTACAGCTTAATTCCCGGTATTTAAGATTTGGCACACCAAATTCTATCCTCCAATCGAGTCTTAAAATCTCTTTTAACACAATCGCCTACTATGACCTTCCTCCTAAGGTACCCTCCATCAGCAATATTCCTAGAAAAGCCTGTAAAACAAGAAGCGAAATGAATTATTCAATTCTTATACATACAGCTTGTTAAAAAAAAACAGGACTTTGGGATAAGATTTCTCATACATAAAGGAAGGAAAAGGTATGTCATATGAAAGTATGTCCTCTAACGTTTAGTTTTCCGTCTATCAATCTGTATGTGTTTTTTTTCCCTGAATACAATATATCTTAGGAACCTCTAGAGGCATCAAATTCAAACTTGTTATATATTTTACAACTATTGAACACATTTTATTATAAGGAATGAATAATGGAATACGGACTCTAAGGGATGATTTATAACAGTATGAATATTTCCCACTAGAAACATGATATTTTGCCATTATTACCACACAATTTGCTTGAAGTCATTTACATAAAAATGAAGAAAAAAAAACAAATAATAGTTATGGAAACTTGGTGATTTATAGGACATAATATTTAGCAACTTTTTGGTCTCTTATAAATATATTGTAAAATTTACGGAATTTGAAATATTGAGTTTTATTAATTTAAAATGGCCGCCATATTAAAATGATATTAAGTATAAACTTGATATTCCATACCAAAATTGGACTTATTGCATGTAACAAGTTTGAAGTTGATATCTTAAGAGCTTCCTAAGGTATAACGTATTAACTAATATAAACATACAGACAGATAGACGGAAAACTAAATATTTTAGGACATACCTTCATATGAACTATTATCTTTCTTTTTGTATGAGAAATCATATATCAAAGTTATATTTTTAGTATATTTTTAACACGCTGAATAAATATATACTATGATGAGTTACAGAAACTCATATTTTATTAAGAGATACATATAAACTCTTTAAATTCTTCTATTGAACCTTGCTCTTATGATGTATTTACAGGAATTCAATGTGTTCCGTGTGCATATGTATCTCGATTGAGTCTTAAATTCAAAACTGTAACAATGCTCCACTTGGTGAAAGATTTGTATGAATAGCTACTTTATACAGCATTCCATTTGCGTATCCTAGTCCTATGAATTAAGAGCTTTCAAAGTACTGCTTCCATTCAAAGAAAATGTCGTTTGAAACATTCCATTTTGTGAGCTAGGATTGCATTAAGTTTGACTATAAGAGCATGTTCTTATTTAATGTATATATGTATTCCTGTATATCGAATGCGTACATCTCTTTTAGCATTAAGATTGCAATTCCATATATTTAAAATTTCTAGTAGTGGAATTGCCGAGTTTTTAAGAGAAATTAGTTTGGTTATATGCATAATATTGCTTTTAAGGTTATTCTAAACTCTCTAAGATCGGAAATTAATTAAACTGTTGAAGAGTTTATTTTATTGAAAGACCGAACTATTAGAATAATTTACTTAAATGCCTTTTTATAGCTAGCGTGTTTGTTAAAATTAACTTCTACTAAATAAGATAAATTTTCTCAATGAGGTATTTTATAATAACATTGAATTTAATGTATTACAAGTATACAAGTTAATGTATAGAATAGCTATGTAATCACTATAATATTAGATTGTGTTATATAAAATATAGCAACCATAATTTGATAAGAAATATGAATGGAGACAAAATTATATGCCTAGTATTTGTATATTTTTACACATTTCAGAGACAGATTTTCTAATATTTCATAACAGCTGTTTAGGTATAACATATACCATCATCAGATGAAACAACATGTTTACATAACACAGTGATACACATTTCACAAAAATAAATAAACATCTTTTTGTGAAATGTGTAACAGTGTGTTGTGTTAACGTGTTGATTCATCTGATGTTGGTATATGTTATACCGAAACAGCTGTTATGAAATATTAATAAATACGTAACACAAGATTGCTAAGACGTAAGTAATTTATTGTAATGAACTTATTGTAAAGCTTTCATAAGGCAATATGGAATTTATTTGCACATTTTCTGCTTCACATCTTAATAATGACCGTTAGAAGAAATAAAATGTATGAGTATTTAACATTAGAAACTGGACCGTCATCAACCGGTGACGGTTCACTAGTTCTAACTGCAGCAAATGAAAACGCTCGCTCTGTCGACTTAGTTGGGTCGCTCGGTTAGTTTTCAAGATGGTTAGATTTAAAGTTTCAAACGATGGCATTTCAATGAATGTATCTACATTTAATGATTAATCGTTTTCTATTCGTAAGGGAGGAACATATTTTTTATTAAACAAAATAATGTATTATCTTCCTGAAAAAGCAAAAATTGAATACAATTCAAATCAAACTATGATTCAATGATATACAAAAGTTATTTTAAAATATTAACTCTCTATACTATATTACATTAACATGTATATAAAATAAAATCATTTATGTTGAAAATAAAACCATGCATTAAATATAGATTTCTAAAAAGGCAAAGGGGTTGCGATTCCATTCTGTGATTTTACGACTCTTTCCAAGGAATATATTGTTCTTCATTTCCATAAACATCCTTAGGTTGTTAAGTCAGCAGTTTATTCTTCCCAAATGTCATCAACAATAAAGCTATACGTTTAAGTGTTCCTTTCTTTTGCGAATAAATATGAAAGATAAACTGAAATTCCACAACCGGATGGATATCATTGTAGGTTTTGAAATATTTATTGTAGGCTTGAATATATAATTGCAAAATTTAGAATAACAACCCACAATGACGTCTTTAATATGTTGATATTTAATACTGATCTTGTGAATAGTCAATCAGGCTATATTTGAAAAATGTTAACATTCCATGACAAGGGTGGCGAAAGAGCTTAAGTGTCTCTTATTAAAGTCATTATACATTTTAATACATTTAATGTAGCCTTCCTAAATGAAACATAACATATAATGAATAAGACTATGAAACGCTATCTCCGGTTCTATAAACGTAACTATACATTAATTACAAAACATTTTTTTTTTTTTTTTTTTTTTTTTTTATTTTTGTTTAACTACAACTAAGATACAATCTTATCTAGTAGCTTATTTTGCATAACTAATACACATTTTTAGAAGTCACTCCAATGAGTGACTTCACTACATTATCACTCGCTTCATTCGGCTGATCCACAACATATCACTGCACTAGGTCCAGCGGTTTTGTCCTTTTCAGTCTCCGCACCGTGTCTCGGCTCTGTAGCATCTTGAGGACATCGGAATTAACATGATTTTGGAGCCTATGTTCATGCTTCCATGCAGCACCCTTTATGGCATTGATGACCATATCCATCTTGAGGTCTCTATGCAAGTCATCGTTGCGCACATACCACGGTGCATCAACGATGCTCCTAAGCACCCTATTCTGAAATGATTGAATCACTTTAACATTGGTCTTCTTGGTGCACCCCCAGAGCTGCAGTCCATACATCCAAACTGGTTTTAACACTTGCTTGTATAAAAGCAGCTTGTTTGATATTTCCAATCCGGACTTCCGTCCCAGTAGCCAGTACATACTTCTAAATTTCAGATTTAATTCTGTTCTTTTCATTTTGACATGGGGTTTCCAATTTAGCCTTGCGTCTAAAGTCATCCCCAGGTACTTTGCATGTAGCTTAGATGGAACTACTTGTGAATTTATATGAATTGGAACATTGATCAATTTCTTGTTTGTAAAGTTTATGTGAGTGGATTTTGACTCATTTAATTTCAACCGCCACTTTTTCATCCAAGTGCTAATGTTATTAATACTTCTCTGTAGCTTCATTGAAGCCTCCTCGACCGTGGCTCCAACGGCCAACACAGCAGTATCGTCAGCAAAAGTTGCCATTGTTGTGTTTTCATTAACAGGGATGTCTCTTGTGTATAGTAGGTACAGGATAGGACCAAGTACGCTACCCTGTGGGACTCCTGCAGATATTGTCTTTATTTCAGAATATTCATTGCCTTGTTTGACCCGAAACATCCTGTCCATCAAATAAGATTTTAATATCTGGTAGAACTGATCTGGGAGATCTCTTTGCAACTTAAAGAGCAACCCTTCATGCCAAACTTTGTCAAAAGCTTGGGAGATATCGAGGAAAACAGCCGAGCAGATCCTCTTGTTTTCAAGAGATTCTTCAATTATCCCAGTCACTCTATGCACCTGATCGATAGTTGAATGCTGGTTTCTGAAGCCGAATTGGTGAGTTGGAATCAGTTGATTTTCTTCTATGACAGGTTTCAAACGCCTAAGGAGCAGTTTCTCAAATAGCTTGGAGATTATTGGTAAGAGAGAGATTGGACGATATCTTTACAAAACATGAACACAGAATCAGTATACTAATTTCAATTTCATAAATTAAATGATTGGATTATTGTGAATAAAAGTTATTAAATAAACACAATGTTCCTAACCCACAATAAAAATGATTGTATGATATTTTTATTGCAATGGTATATTGACAATGAACTTCATTCTTATTCAATAGTTTGGATCCATAGCAATAACGAAAAATAATAACACTTTCGTATGATAAGATTGTATTAACTTAACAAAATTCAGAATATTATTTGTGAATTTATAAAAATAATGGTGTATTATTGCTTTTTGTGTTTTCGCTTTTATATGTAGAAAGAATAAATGGATAAATATGTTCATGAAGATTTATTACACAACAAAAATATGTTACCGATCCAAACTACTTTCTCAAATATAATAATTTTTTAAAGTTTTGTTCGAGTAACGTCATACAGTAAAATGGCGTTGAGTACTGAAAAAAAAGCAAATATCAATATGTTGTAACGACAAGTACATATGTAAATACTAAAAGTATTAACTTTGAATCTAGAGTTTACATAGAATAACAACATATTTTTTCCTAAAATAAAAATTCTAAGTAAGGAAGTGTAAATGTTAAATTTAGTTTTATTGAGATATTATTTGTTATGTGCTAACATACGTAAAAAATAAACAATGAAAGATTATTATATACATAAACTAAAATATCAATCAAGATTAAATTTCAAAAATTCAAATATAATACAAATTGCATAAAAAATACATAAATTAAATTAAACATCCGTTTGGCACAATGATTTTGAGAATAAATATTCTTTTCCCACCAAAATTGTATCTAAATACCTTCAAAATATTGTAAGATAGTCTACATTATAGACTATTGTAAGATAAACACACCTGTAACCTGTAATGTTGTCTGAATTTACGATAATCTCTCTTTGATTGTACGCGTTTTATAATTATAAAAAAAATCAGAATTTTGAAGTTTGCACAAAATTTGACTTATTAATCATGTGCTTATTTTAATTCTTCTGTCTGTTAAATTTGGAATTGGCTGTGAATTATATTGTAGGTATTTTTTTGTATCTTTATAATGATAATGCATTGGTACATTACACATTATATGACTGAAAGTAGGGGACTAGTTTGTGTGGTTAGTGTCCATATACTGTCTATAATTTCATAAGTAAGTTTATTATTTTTCCTGGAGGGCATGGGGTGAAAATAATTTCTGAATTCTATTTTTTTAATTTCCATTTGGAAAAAAAACACCCTATTTCATGAACTCATTTTCTTTTGTTGACATTTATTAAACAACTAATCGTTATGTTTATTTTACTATTAATATCCTTTTATAAAGGCATTATTGTTTTCAGTCACTCCCCACGATAAAAACTAGAAAACCTCTAACTTATCTAAAAATCCCGGTATAAATAAACAGCAATTTAAAATTTCATTTCAAAGCTCCGTGAATTAAATATAATAAGTTACGTCAATTTGAATTAAAAATATATAAACTTTATATTCCTGGTAAAGTAATAAAGTTTGTGTTGTAATTGGGAATTGAAATATTCTATATTATCATGTTTGATAGACGAAGTAAATTTCGTTCGAAAATCTTACAAAAAATATATTTTTAAAAATATGTAAACTAAAATTATCTATTTAATCGTAAACATTTTGTACGAAATATCCATAAAAAAGTATTAACATTTTCTACAATTTGCGTCCATTATATATTACTTATTAAAGATGTCACGAAATAAAAAATAAATTAAATATAAATAAATAAATAATAATGGTTGTACAATCTTTTTGATAAAATTAGAGCCCTTAAGAATTTGTGATTTCATAACTCTTTATGTAAGTTAATAATATTGTCAAAATAAACATCTCGAGGATTAAATTAATTTTTAATGTGTTATAGTTTACGTTACTTGTTATTACAATATCATACACTGTAATATATTGTAGTTTTTTAATTGATAACTAACTCAAGTTAGTATTCAACTATAAAATTATATAATATACGATACGGCAGTCAAAAAGTTATAAAATAACTATAGATATAAAACATACAAGAATATATTTTGCCGTAATTAAATACATTTACTCCGTATTTTAAATAAACACAATATCTTCTACCATAGAAGATTGTATTCTTCAAAGAACATTTCTCTGAAAGGAAGCTGTGCATTGAAAGCTTTCATTCTTGGGAAGTGATGCGCAAATGGAATACTGTAAATCTAAACATCTTAAATTATAGCGTATATTGGTGTTTCTTATTAATAAATTCAAAATGTTGTTATTACAAGATGTGAAAAATGTTAAAAAGAAAACAAAATTTATTTTGCAATAAAGACCTTCTGGGGGTGTTGGGTATAAGAACTATTCTGGACAATGAACAAAGTACTGCGATGGGCTACATTGATGGTTTCAGGATAAAAGTAAAAAAAAAATAAACTGAGGTAGGTTTTAATATACATTGTGTGAAGCTAAAAACTTATTTTCGTTTAGATGAATGAATTTGGGGTCTTCTTTTTAGAAATTTGTGATGTATAACCGGTAGATAAACGGTAGTTTAATGATTTAGTTAATTTATTTATTTAATTTATTTATAAAATCATTTAGTTAATGATTTAAGTGGATTTAGTTAGGTGTTAATTTACTTTCACGGTTTCAAAATTATGTAAAGTTTATAGAAGTTTATAAAAAGTTGTACAGTATAAATGTATATATACACACACACACACACATATATATATATATATAACCTGATTGACTGCACAACATGGTTTTATATATTCGTATTTTGTACAGATTTCAATTTTGAACTGATCAAATGTGTTGCATATAACCTAATAACTGTACCCAACTGGAAATTACTCTTTTTATTTCAATTGTATAACAATGAAATAATATTAATTCTCTCTTTCCAAAAATTAGAGCGTATAACACAAAATGATTTGATTGTTTTTATTTTGTAATGTCTTTATTTCGTTAAATTGTAATAACTTCACAATTTCATTTCCTGAATTACTCTATTACTCTCAAAGATAATCCAGGACCACTATATTTTTTCGTATTTAATTAACGAACAGCAAATAAACAATGAAAAACCTTCTTTGAATACTATAAACTTAAAAAGATGCATTGATATCGTTATTTCTTCTTTCATTCATGTTCTATTCACTCACACTTAATGTAAATATACATTGACCACAATGTCAGAGCCGTGTATAACTCTTTAATTTCACAATTTACGTCATTATTTAGAAGGTAGTTCGCCACATAATGTTTAAAAAAAATTCAATAAATGTATAAAGGTGTTGTAAATATATATTAATATAAAATAAGTTTCACTTTAAAATTGACTACACTATTATTCAAATTTCATGATTATTTTACATTCATCCATTACATAATATGTAAGGATATTTCGGTTTTGTTTCTTAATTAAATATATTTTAATCGTAATACCTTTATTTGTAATAGATATATTATATAGTAATATCGTATTTGCAATACTTTTTATAGCCGTGTTTCACAGATTTCCACATAAGTTGATTAAAGTAATTCAACAAATTTATTATCGACATTTCATATATATTTTTTATTACTATTCTGTCCTTACTCATGAAAACCGCCACTAACATTGTAACATGACGTATGGCCTTTGAGTGTCTATTTTTAATGATATTAACGTTCAGTGAAATACAATACATAATTTACCAAATTGGGATTTGTTTCTTCACTTCTTTTATGTAATTCATTTTAGAATATACTAAACTATACCAAAAATACTATATAGTATTTTTTCATGAATGGAATTAACACTTAAATTTGTCATATAAAAACGACGAAGATACCGACAAAATACAATTATAAACACGGACTTACAAATATCAATAGTCGTTCAGTGCTCCGACAGATACTTCAGTTATTTCTTAGATCAATGTAGATTATCGCAGTCCTCTGTGCGAAGTGAATATTGAAAGTTAGTTGTTGTTATTTACTAAAGCGTAACAATGTAACCAATAGTAGCAAGAATAATAAATAGATTCAAAACAAACAAATTATTGTTGTAGTTGAGTTCAGTGTCAAGGGTGGGTAAAGTAAAGCCTACTTATCATTGTCAACGAGATTGCAAATTCTTGAATATTCCGTGTTCAAAACTTATTTGAAATGTGAGCAAAGTTAATATGCTTTGTTAATATATTCAGAAGGATGTAATTCTGCGATGTAGAGACAATAAAATCAACAGAGCAATTCAGATACATTACAGTCGGACGTCTATAGAGAGATAACTTTATGACAATCTCATGTTTATTATTTATTTACAGTTTTCAGGTTAAATAGAAGTTGATACGGTTCATAGCCGTAAGAAGCACCTTTTGTGTAAAAGCTGCTGTTACATTTTGTAAAATACAGAGATTATAATTACCGTTTTATAGCTCATAATCGAAATGCTCTCGGAAATAATAAAAAGTTTAATAATTGGATTTTAAAAAATTAGCTTGGTTCCTTGTTGAAAGAGTAAGCGAGCCGAAAAGGTAGTATATTATACTATTTCTAGTCTATTCAAATTATATGCAAACTACTTAAAATTATATAGTGTTAACTGCTTTATAAAGGAAAACGGTATACAAATATTTTGATAATACTATAAAACCAGAAATGATTTAAGTTTATATAAATTGAAAACGTATTAAACCAGATTATTTTTTAATTTTTGGTCGGAAAATAGCATCATGCGATAACGTAAAGACAGTTCAATTTTCTTTTTAAACTTACAGATTTTTTTGTGTCTGTGTCCAATCAGTTATAAATCAATTCAGTCAATACTTTGGAGAACACGCTGATACCAATAAAATAAAATAAATTATACATACATCGTCCCGGTAATTAAAAAAAAAACAAAAAAAAAACAACAATATAGCTCTAAATTAACTGATTGACACAAGTTTAGGCGTAACAATACAACAAATAAATATGGAGGCCAAACACAAAAATTATACACATAGAACTAACTTTTCCTCAGTCAATTATTCATATGGTATCTTTACATAAAAGTATAAATTAAATTTCAATAAATAACTTCTCAAACGTACTCAAATAATCACAAAATAAAGATAGGTATCAGCTTTATAACACATTATAGAAAACATGCAACTTAATACCAAAAACAATTTTTATTATTTCTTAAGTGGATACTGCAATAAAATAATAATTTATTAGTTTTCAAAATTTTACTGTCCTATATTACTATCTTACCTAAAGACAAACCAAGTATATGGTATAACCGCATGAAACATAAACTAATAAAGAAAATACTATTACAGTTTATCATGAATAGAATAATTTTATCATTAATCATTATTAACACGCAACATTTCAAAAACACATTCCCGTTATTATGTCAATACATAAAAATAGGTTATATAGTATATCATATAATAGCAAAACGATTCTTGCATAAAGAATATAAAAGTACGGAATCTTATTAGCATTTATTTCTCCATTTTTAAACAACAAAAGATTGTTACTGCTTCAGAAGAGAATGAATTCAAATTGGTTTTCCAGACATCCAACCAAGTTATATTCAGTCTTGTAAATAAATCAAATAATCCATATTATTACAAGATATTTATATCACCACTTAGATTTATATATTTTTTGAAAATAGGAGAAATATTATTTTGTTCAGTAATACAACCATTTTAAATTATATTTATATTATATATATTAGAACTTCAAATGGAATTTTAAATTCCTAATGATAGGACGACGTGATAGAACGACGTGTGCAAATACTCTTCATATATTAAACATTGCAACAATGAATCAAACTGAGAAGGAAGCAACAGATTCTAATAAACTACTTTGATTATGTTAATTGAAATCAATTTAGACTTTTACCACATAAGTTATCAATTAGTGACACTTTTCAACTATTACCTCCCTCTTTTAGATAGAGAGAAATTACGATTGCATAGCCCTTTTAGAAATAGTATACATTTTAGAAATAAATGATAAAAAAACATTGGAGCCATTGTTTGAGGAATTGAGTTTTGTTATTATCAGTTTTATTACAGCTACTCACAAATTTGAAGGTATCAAAATTTAAAAATAATGTATTTTTAATGTGTTAAACTTTTCCCACGCATAGACATGATCCATACGTTTGTGCTGGAGGAAATATATTATTGGTTCAAGGTATCTCAATCTGTATATATATTATACAGTCTCTATTATGTACAGATAATATAGAAAATGTTTCATGATATATATATATGATATATCATGAAACATTTTCTATAATATCTGTACATAATAGAGACTGTATAATTTATAGTATTAATGCATTTCAATGGAATATTTAATTGAAATTAGAAATTTTGCATAAGATACATATTCGTGCATTCCATTTCAGAACATTTGTAACATGGTTCTGAACTTCAATCAGTGATGACTCAAGGTTACAACTTACCATGAGAATTAAAAATTAAATTCCTTGGGTAATCGTTGATACAATTTAACGAAAAACAATATTTAAATTAAAATAAAAACCTTTAGTTACAAAAAAGGAAAAGAATGTATGACGTGATAATTTTTCTTGAAGTAAAATGTTAAGTCTAGGTTTTCATTTACACATATTACCTCGACAATTATGCAGTTTCAAAGTTATTACACATTTATATTTAAATGTTGAGTATAATTGTTTGGATTATTCTAATATAATTCAATAATATGATTGTGTTTATTAAATTAAAACCTATCCCGACTTTATGTGTTGTATGCAAAAATATCTTTAGAGTTTGCATGGAATTAATGTCCCTAATTATTGGTTTTAAATTACTTACTAAGGTCAAGCTATATAATCTCTCTCTTTTCTTCCTCAGTTCAGTTTTCAGTTTTAAGCGAGATTATTAGAAAAAACATTATCCAAATAAACACCAAATATTCTTAATACATTGAGGTAATTATTTTATTCACAATCAATAGTACATTTAATAAACAATTCTCACTCAAAAATTATATCTGAACCACCGTAGGTTAGCCACTGAATATTACTGTAAGATGATGTGTGGCTGAATATTACTTAGAGATCGGTGCTCAAACTGAATTTTCTCGTATTATCTTCATTGTATTAAAATATGTATTTTAGTTACGTTATTTGTATAACTACAAAAGAAATACGAATATAGAACGTTTTATATATTTAAAACATTTATCGAACGCCAAAAAGATAATATTTCTTTCATGTCCTAGAACGAAGGTTTTATTAAGAAATTAAAACAAAAAATGTAAATGATTAACGTAATTTCAATTTTACTTCTTAGTTATATAAATGAGATAAATACTGACAACCTTTTGGTAGTTCTGAAAAAAAAAAAAAATTTGTATACAAATTTATGATTAAGTTTAGTTCAGGCTTCATAAACTAACAATACTTTGTGTAAGTTGTATTTCATTCTATGAAATTTACGACAATGGTTTGTTGAACAAAGAAGAAAATATTATTTCTTAACACGAAAGTAATGAATTTATTGCTATTACATAAATCCGTTTCGTGCTAAGAGGCATTACAGGTTGCGGTTTCAGAATACAACCTGACAAAAAAGACATAAATTAGGAGGATAAACTGGGACTCCAAATATTTTCTTTTCTTATTATTTTTTTTTACGTCGTAAGCATAATCACAGTCGTAGCATTGATAATGTGGAAGATTTATACAATATTGAAGAAAATCTGTAACCATCATCATAAAAATCTTAGAGAAAACGTTCAAATGAAAATTATTATTTAAATACACCCACCTACCCAGTACCCAATAGCATGACACGCACCTGTTAGTGCAAATTGATCATGTTATTACACATACTCCGGTATTGTCAGTGGTTCAATATCTTGTTCGTTAGGGAATAAGATTGCATCGTTGTGAAAAACAAATTATTCATAAAACATACGCTTTCATTTAAACAAGCTAATTTTATTTGATAATTACTGACACTAACTTCGGAAATTCACATGCATTCAATAAATAAACTTTGCGTTCTTAAACAAATGTTAGTAGTATGCACCTTACCTTGTCTTGGATTTATTGATAAGATACATTTTTATTGAAATATATTATCAGCAAACCTATTGCAAAAGATCTTATTGTAGATGATAACAGATTTTTGAGGGTGTTGAGAAATTGTTGTGGCTCCTACAAATAAATTGGAACCAACGTAACAGCATGAACAACTAAAATTGAACAAGTAAAATGGTTTTTGGAGTTACTCTAGTTAGATTAAACACTTTAGGTTACTACTTAGATATTTCTCCAATATAGTTTTTTTCTGTTTCTTTTTTAAAATTACTTGTATTAAAAAATTGTTTCTATAATTTGTAAATTATGAAAGTTGATAAATCAAATGTAGACAGAAATTGAGCATGTTTCAAACAGTTGATAGGATAATTTATAAAGTGTTATGGAATTTGTAAATGATTTTAACACATACAATAATTTTATTACAACGTATTTATAAAACATGTAAAATAAATAATATTTCAATGCACTAAAATAAAACAGTTTCTTTATATTTATTTCTTTAAAATAACACTTTATATTACTAATAGTTCATACTCATTGATTAGTTGTAATAATATTAGTCAATACACCGTAATAAATAATAATATATCAATCAATTATTGCAACTTAAAATTTAATACAAATGTGTTAGCAGAATTTAAAAACTGAAATTGATTTCTGATCTTATACGATGGCATTATAATACACTTAGGAGATGTACAAATATACGACTTTAAAATATCTTTTACTTCTCTGTGTATAATATAATGTAAATATATAAACATTTATTAATTCCTGGCTACAATTAATTGATTTCAAGTAATTATTGAAGTGGAGTATTGAAAGTATAAAAATGATGTAGATTGTCAGTGAATGCACGTTTACTCATGTTGATTTATATGGATATAACAACTAAATTCATTCGAGTTCTAACTATATTTCTTAGCAGTCCTTAAAATAATATATTCGTAGCTATACAATGTTTAAAAGTGCATATATTTGTATATATATATATATACACATTAACTAAACATATAATGTTGGGATGAGCATTTGCTGAATATTTTGTAATGTTTTGAGCGATGATTTATGAATAATATAATATATAATTGGAAAAAAGGATAATAAAAACCTGTAAAATATTTATTTGAAAATGAAATGAATTGAATTTTCATACAATACCAAGGTAATATTTAGTTAATGAATTCGCCAATTAAACGAATAAATGAAGCATACAATTTTGCTTTACAAGACAAAAACACTATTAAATTCAGATATTCCATTAAAAGCTTCCAGTATATTGTCTGTTCAAATAACTGACTGATCAACATTGTTCAAGTTTTTAAATGTTAAACATGATAAGCAATATAATTGTTTCGTCTAATAAATTCTAAATGAAATTTCATGTTCCGTAGCAATAAACAAACATGTATTTAACGATTTTTAAATGGGTAAAAAACAAATCTATGTTTTGTTATTAGTGATAAATTTCATTTTGAGATATTTGCACCAAAAAAAAATTATTTTTTTTACTTTTGTATACGTCAGTAAATTTTATGTGCAATGCTCCACTGTTTGATTTGGACTGATAATATAATTCTACGGTGAAATTTAAGTAAGAATTAGCCCTTCTCCTTCTTCCACCTACAAACAATGACATTGAAAGGCCCACTGTCGGTTCAGTTTTAAATTACTTTTGTATGCATTTACCTTCTCTCTCTCAAACATGATTATCTCTGAAATTTTTGGAATTGTATATATCTTTTACACACATCAGATATTATATAAACAACAGTTATGGTAGTTAAAACTAGTTACTCTATTAAAAACATGGAAATAAATAATTTATTAATTGTGTGTACAAGAAGCCAAGCTCACGCATATCAACATAAACTGTTACATCATGTAAAATAATTATTACTTATTCTATTTCTTATTATGGTAATTTCTATACGAAAGTATTTCTATTTAAGAGGAGAAAATTCCAAGATATATACCGAAATATATTACAAAATATAAATTAGTTACAATAATTAATTGTCAGATTTAAGATTTCACAAAAATTATTTAATAACAAATAATAGAGGGCTTATATGACACATACATAATCATAATCAGAAAGGAATATAACTACAATAAAAATATTACTACGAAGTAATGATGATCAGGTAGGTCAAAACAAGAATTAGGTGATCGTTCAGAACTTTGATTTAGTGAATAAATTTGTTTTTCAGAGACTTGGATCATTACGTACATTTGATGTTTTAGTTCAAAAACTAATGCATCGATTTGTTGTTCGGCAAAATCTGGACTCATGAATAATATTATTGCTGTAGCTCTTAAACTTATGAATAAATTCTATATACAGACACTTCGTCCGATAAAAACATTTCTTCTTCAGCAGGTTTTTGAACTGGTACATAATAATATTGTTCACGTCCTTAGATGGTTGGACATGTTATAATTTAGTATAGATTGAAAAATATATTTAATTACCATCCACATGAACCTTTGAATTTTCCAGGCCCATCAATTTGTGTAGTCGAGGAAAACTACTTTTCGTTGACTTTGCATCGAGAGTTAAGCTCGCTGTTTTCTATCATTTTTAATTACAACATCCACTCTTTTTGTAAATGTATTGAGGATATTGTTGTAAATGTTTCTCCCTCAGATTCTACAACTTTTATCTATTTCGTTTCTTTTTGTACACTATCCATTATCGTTATATATTATTATTTTTGTTCAGATTGTCTTCTTTTTCTCATTCCACAACTTACAAACAATCCTGTAAAGTATTGAATAAAAATATCTTCTCTCACTTGGAAACAAAGTTAAATCCTTAAACTCTAGCCCATTAAATTCTCTATACATAAGAAAAGACACACACCTTGCAAATCTCAAAAAAAAATTGTGACGGAACATCAATAAACCTAGTACATATAAATTTTTAGTTTCATATCACGTATTATACATGTCACCTGAATACTCACTGTTTTCCAAAAAACATATCTTATTTGTCGAAAGTATGTATTCAAGGAAGGAGAAGAAAATGAAAATAGCGAATAATGTGGTGTCAGAATACATATTACTTGGATACCATGTGTGACTGTTAATGATTGAAAATACGAATATCACTCGCAAACATACATCTTCTTCTACTTTCAACGGTTTATGTTTTTTTTTTTTTTTTTTATTTTTTTTTTTTTTAATATTTGTATTATAAGAATCATTGTACAATAATGAAGACTGAGGATCAGCATAATATACGGAGAAATACAATAACAGCAACTATATCCAAACCCTTTACTTCTTGGCGATTGCAGGTTAGAACTACATCTAACTAAACACGTCTATGACAATTACGTCTCGCGACTCCCCTATAAAAAACTAGTAAATTAATCCTGAAAAAAAAAGAAGATTTTGTTAATAAATTGGGCATTTCAGAATTAAGAATTTATTTAAGAAGTGTAATTTGATTATTAAATCCATTAAAATGTAAAATTCCCTGATAACTACTTTACAGACAACCTTATAATAACAACTATTATACTATACCTTAAAAGCGTTTCAACTTTCAAAAAGCTCTATTAATGGGAACTAGTTTACCAAACCATAGAATATAATTCAAACTTTGCATTCAACGACAAAAAACATTGTTAAAAATATGTAAGTTTTACTTAATAATTCTTACAATTTAAACCCAAAAACCACTTAAATTCATCAACCAAAATGAGGTATTTAAATGGTAATGATCTACTTCTCTTGAATATCTGTCGATCTACGAAAACGAAGTATTTTTTGAGAGTAAGAAATATCGACGTTAATAAAGTAAAGTTCTATTACTTCTATATGTATGGAATAGTTTTTTCTGGCTAGATAGCTTCTGAGATGGCAGTGACACTCTTGTTTTAACCGCTAACATTACCACAAATTAGATATATTGAAATAACTAAATAATTTTATGTAAATAAATATTAAGTATTTCTGTTATTTGTTCCGTCTGCTAGTTATATTTTATACTTACTATTAGTAAGCCAATCTGCATTAAATTATGGTTTATTTTGTATTTTTCTATGGTATTTTTGGATGCCTTAAGGACATGAAAGCGATTACGGAGAGGAAAGTTATGTAAAAAAAAAAATAGTTTCGTAATAAAAATTAGTCTTCTTACTTCGAACATTATTTTTTTTTTACTTCTTCGGTCTATCTGTCTATCTGTTGTTTATTTTATTTATAAGATATGTAAATTGATATATGAATACACATTACAATACAACAACAAATCAGACAGACAAATACAGAGGGAAGTAGTAGCTTTGTTGACTCCCTTTCACTGTCAATTTTAGACAATGAGGTTACTTTGTTAAATCCAAAGATTTCGTATAATTAGAAATAATCATTGAACAGATTATATTGGTAAATTATTATTATCCATTTATAAACAATCCATGTACGTGTTAATCTGTGATAAACAATTAAATTATTTGTACATTCAGTTTGTTGGAGTTATATGTGTTAGAAATGGTCTTTCTTCAGGTAAATATTTCACTGTTTTATTATGTTTTGTTCATATTTACAATAGTTTCTTTGCTTAATTATGACATTTGCAAACCCCATTGTTAATCCTAACGCTTTATTTAGACATATCTCAGTATATATGACATTTATTGTTCCAGTAGATTTATCTTTGCCAAGATTAAAAACACTATAGTTTGTATTGTATAGGTGTAAAACACTATACAACACCTATAAACCTTATACGACATTAAGTGTTATTTTGTACATTTGTACACGTCTTATATTTATAATTAAAATTAATTTTTTCTTTCAGTAGTCACATGTTACTTTGAACTATAGTTCCGAACTAGAGAAGTGATATTAAAAAGTATTGGACAGAAATTGTTAAATTAAAATTCATCAACACTCGTTCTAATAGTTATAAAGAACAGAAAATTAATATTCCGATTAGATATATGGTTTGATAAAGTTGAAGTAATGTTATTATTTAATATAATACAATAAAACATCTTAAAGCTTCCCCTCTCCCGGAGTCAGTGGCTACTGATGTAGTAGCCTACCGCCGAACATCAGTCCTTTGCTATAGATTCATAAAGGCATTAAGTTCTCATTGTCTTTCTGTATGTAATAGTAAACATTATTAATAATATCCCAGCTCTGGTTGAGGATCACTTTTCAATCAATAGACGTACTCGCTAACGTTGTGTGATGACGGCCAAGACATTCCTGGTGGAAACAACTAACTGCACTACACTGAAAATGCACTGAAATGTTTTCAAAAAGGCCGTAACACAAACACCACTTACTGAGACATAAACCAACTGAGGGGGTTGTTGCCGCACATGCGCGTCCTTTCTCTTTGCCACTGCTTATCCCCAAGACAGTTGCGTTATTTTGTTTTTTACAGACGAACTTTAATAAAATAAAACAACGCTTTCGTTTACAAAATATTATACATTGGCTAATATTTCAAAAAACATGAAATTATTAAATAAAATTATAAATTCATGTATCAAACGCCACTCTTCAAATAAAAATAGTATCCAATCATCATATTACTATGAAGAATTACTTATTTACTTCTTTCATCTCATTTTCCGTATGTGGGACTTCCCGGTACATCCTACCTAACCCATGAATCTCAATTATTTCTATCAGGATCCAGCGCAGAACCGTCTTCATATTACATCGTAGTGATGCGTATTCCTGTTCCTCCTTTCAGAGTATATTGCTGACTATATTTTCTAAAGAGATATTATTAATGGCTTCTGTAAACTACATTTACTCTGTTTTAAACCAATCATAACTTAGTGGCGTCCATGATGTAATGCGATTGGAGTTATAGGTGGGGGGAAACTTTGTTGATTATCTTCTTTTTCCATTCTAGTCATGTTTTTTTTTCAATTCGCCATGGCTGATGATCAAAATGTTTTTTCTGGGTATTCCTTTATATTCTCTTCAATTATTTAACTCTAATTTTTATGATAAAATTTACTGTAATATAATGATGATTGAATTTGTTTTTGTTTGAAAAAAATAGTGAATAATTGAAATAGGTTAATTAATTAATTATTTATTTAGATTTATTTATTTAGATTTAGTATACATTCATTTATAAGTGTTACACATAATAAAGCCCTTAACAGGTTTATAACCTCGGGGCATTTATTATTTGTTTGTAGTTTTTAGTTTAGTTTTCTCTCTATTGTGTAAATACTTTTGTATATTTTTGTAAAAAAGAAGAAAACAATATTTCTATTTTGTAATATGTAGAAAACAAACAAACAAATAAAAAATGTGTTTTAATAATAATAATACTAATAATTTAAATAATTCCATATACTGTAGTTTATTGTTAATAAATGGTATGATAAAATATCAAGGATTTGAATTTATTGAAAACTATTATTTACCTCAAGTTCTTCAAATACCAAATAAAACAAGATAAGATAGATTTTATCAAACGGAAAACAAAGAAAACTTTTTTAGAGATATTTTATTTTAAATATATATAAAAAATTATCACACATGTGAAAAGAAAAGAAACAAACAAATGTTAAAGAAATATGCTAGAAGGCCTACTAAACAAACCGATTAACAGCTGAATTGACCTGTCTCCAAAAAACGATTGTTCAAGCTATTACATAGGTCAAATGGGACGCCTTATTTTAAAAAATGGCGAAAAGAACATATAACAAAAATTACACGGGGTTTAAACACCACAACGTCAATCCTCAGAAATTTAATATCCAATCTCCACCATCACAAAATCTTCTAAACCAACTTAAAATCGTACATACAACTCAAAATATTGTTACGTACACACGTGGAAGTAGTTCCCCATATAAAAATTCTCAAAACGTAGAAACATTATTAACTAAACGACATGGTGTTGTTTCAGTTCCAAATTGTTCATAGAAGTGTTAATTGAATTCAAAAACAAAAAAGGACCCTCACACCACTCATCAATCGTAACATGTATCATCAGTAACTCCATATCACAATCTAACTTCAATAATCAGCGAAACCTCGCAAGGGCACCATGAATCTGTCGTGTATATATATATAGAAGTGTTTATAAGTGTTGTGTTTTATGTTCGCTTTTATATAATCTTAGTACATTTGTTGAACATCTCACTAGTAGAAATGACAATATTCTTTACTTTCGGATAACTATAGTCTAATAATATTTACGTGTCCAAATTATTGTGTAAACTTAAATGGCGGTCGTAACAAAATAGATAGGCTTAAATAAGACTAAATAAACTGGTTACATGTAATGATTTATAACTATGTTATATTACCTATGTTATTACCAAAAAAAGAAGTTATTTTTTCTTGACACGCATTTGGCTTTTTTTAATGTAATTTTTTTTTGTGACTCACTATTCTTGATAATATTAATTTCATAAGTTCCATTCTGTTAAGTTGTTAACGGGAAGCAATTTTGGAATTCGCCAATTAAAGATTCTTTGATTAACCTCTTTGTGAAGATTAATAAAACGAACTTTGTAATAACTCCTTTGACTTTCATATAGCTTCAACCGAAACTTAATTACTCATCCCTTCCGACCATTTTGATCATTTGCAAATGAAATAACTTTGATATAGCTAAAGTTCTTTTTCATCCCGAATTTAATTATAGTTTAAGATATATTTTGCTATTTTAAAGTCTTATTTATAAGTTGGTTTGTATTTGTTAGAATTTTTACTCTTTTTCGATCTCATAGTAGAATAAAAACATAATAAGAGGCAATCCTTTGGTATTTTTATTTTTTTTTGTGATAATAATAGCAATCATAATATAAATCACTTTAGACTTTCAATAATATTTCATTATATTATCTAAAATAACTGTTTACAGAAATGAATTTCATATCTTAAAAGTTTTATGTTTAAATAATATACATACAACATTATGTAACTGTAATAATATAAACGATGATGCTTCCAAACTCAAAAAGAAACTCATTGATAAGATATTTACTTATTTACTTGATAAATATTATAATATTTACTTTATTATTGATACTATCAAAATAAATTATTGACCTAATTTACGGTTCATATATGATTATACTGTATATGATCATACTGTATATGATTATAATTTTGATTGTATCAACAAATCATATAAATTGGTCAAAACATTGCATTAAATGTAGAAATAAATCTATTTCGTTTTTAGTATTACTTATAGGTGATTATCATAAAAAGTACTAAATCAGAATAAAAATTGTGACAAAATTAATTTTAAAACCATTTAAATCTATTGAAACTATTTTTAAGGGACGTTTTTATAATGGTGAGATAATAAATAAACTTTCCTTAAGTTTTAAAATACTTGTCATAAGCAAGATAATGAATTATAACAATACATTTATAGAACAAGTTACTGCAACATTAGACATAGTGTAAATATATAATGAAATATTTTGATTATTCATCAATAAAGTATGTATTTTTGGTTGAAATTACATCCTAATTCAGACGTAAAAATTATAAGTTTAGTAACACATAATTTATATTATTTTAGTAAACAATTTTAACAATTTCCTACGAATAAACAGCAATTAAATTAAATCATACTATACTAAATAAAAAAAAAGTGATGTACACTTAGTTGAAAATATTGTTAACATTGAATCAAGATATTGATAGGTGTGGTTGGCATACCTGGGAAAACAAAAGGAAATTGATATAAAATAAAGGAGTATGATGTATTTGTATAAATAATTTTAAATACATACAGTATCTAGTAAATTATCTCTTAATATACATAACGAAACATACATTATACCGTTGAATATTTGATTTTGTAATTAAAACACAAACTGGAAATATATACTAAATAGTTTTTCTTCTTTTTAAATTCAGTATAAATTACTTAACTGTAAGGGCTAGTAAGTAGTATTAATTCGTTAAATCAAGAGACTACGCTTAAAATATGAAACTAGAAATAATAAAAAATATGACTTCTACAGTTATAAGAAATAAGTTAAGAAGAACTGTCCTCATTGTCGTAATAACTAGAATTATTTTAAATCTACTACGACGATTAGGATAAAATATTTGTTTAAAATGAAGAAAAGCCCGAAATGAACATTATAGCAGTCAAGGTTCACTTCAGTGTGTTTCTAAATACTCAATAAACTTTCTAGGTGTCTTTTACTTCAGTTTCCCACATTAAGTTGGTTTATAAATTTTCACATAAACGTGATCGAATTCCCTATTTTGAGTATCTGAAAATGTGCAACGTCCTCCATGATTAATTTTTATTTCTTAACCGTTAACTCACAATTTGATATTTTTAGTTATGACAATCATATGCTTGTTTACCGTCTTCAAAATCTTCTTTTCTTCGTACATAACAAACGTTAAAAATATTTCATTTATAAAATGAATTTTAAAGCTTTTTTTATGATAACCAACTGTTTAAAAATAAAAATAATTAAGACAAATTAAAAATATCTGTACTTAACAAATATGACAAAGATCAAACTTTTCAATGATAGTTTTGTTGGACGCAGAGAATCTCAAAACTTAAAACAGATACACCCCCACGGATGAAAACTCCATTTAATTTCCTTTACGCGATAATCCTCAATTAGTGAAACAGTGAAAATATATGTTTCCATATTAATATAAATATTCCAATATCCTATTAATTTAATCTGGCTTTACAATAAAAGCCTTGTATTGAATTTACTAAAACATAAAATATGAGTTTCTTTATAAAATTATAATAAAAGGAGATTTACAAGGTGTTATCAACGGTAGTACTTACACCACTCTTCATATGAAACAGTTAGGAATGTATTGCTGAATGTTTATATCATCACTACTTTTCTATTACTGTACTTAGAAGGGCATTTTATGAAACAGTTGCCTACCTACAAACTAAATTAAAACTGTAATCAAGTAATATTTATTTATTACGTATTTTTGTATCCTTCTGAGTGGGAAGGCACTGTTTTAAATTTCTTAAGGGCGAAATAAAATGTATTTATAGTTGATGTTATTCATAATAATAATAAATCTACTAAATATCCTCCCAATTAATTTCTAGGGTGCTACCTATTCTCAAAAAACCTTTGTTATAAAAAAAAACATGTCTATGTACTAAATGTTTCAAACATACCATTCTATGTCTTCTGATAATACAACAAATTCATTCACATATTTATGTTCTCTCTCTAAAACCCAAAAATGAAAATTGTCTACCAATCCAATTATATTTAGGTAGAATATTATTTGGCACTGTCCTGTTACCAGACGTGTTACTTTTCTCAAAGTTTTGCTAATCTGCCAACAAATTTGTATTGTTTCTATGGGACAGATTTGAGAAGAGTTTCAAAATAGAACTAGTTACTAGAACTAGAAGGGCGGCGTCACTAATGCCTTCCGCAACGTAAAGCTGATGCGGAATACAACTTTATTGATTTCGTGATAATACAAGTTGACCAGACGGATTCACATCTGGTATCGCCATTTTTGTAAATATTAAGATGATTTATTATTCATTGTATGGTGGCCTTTTCCTTGATAAATCTTGATAAATCGAAGCATCCTGTCGTTATATATTTTTAAATCAGTTGCAAATAGTATATTTATTCAGGTTGTTGAGTTTTTGTAAAGTTGACGTTCTGATTTTTGATATTTAAAACTAATGACAAAATTACTGTAACATCGTTATGTTTTCATTGCTTGAAGAAATCTAAATTAGTGATCACTTAAGACTTCAAATTTATACTAATAAAACATTAGATTTAAGAAATACAAATTGAAAAACATATCAGTTGATTAACACTTCCAATACAGAGAACTAAACATCGTAATGCAAATAATGTAAAAAAAAACACGTAATCAAACGTTTTAAGTTTTTTGTAATTCTCAATTGTATGTTAAATTCAAATTGCAATCCAAATTCATATGTAATTATAAAAAAAAAAAAAAAATTAATAATATATTAATAATATACTGCAATTACATTAATCTTTTGTTAGATTACACTTTCAATAAAAAGAGAAAACAATGGAAAAAGTTAATTTGTTTTAAACATTGTACAGTTAATTATTATCAAAATCATAACAAGTTTCAGATTACACACGAGGTAACTCTGCAAAAACCTTGTCGATTACATTTGTCAAAGTTAGATTAAATGCCAAAACTTTTACTGGACAAGTTATTTATTGAATACGGTGAGCTGCAAAACACAAGTTAGGGCATTACTACCACTGAATTAAAATCAATAGATGTACTACTACAATATCTTTTTCATATTTAGGAAGGCGTTTGTTATTTTTTAATTATTTTTCAGAGCATAAATTAAATAAAGTACTTTGTGGGTGCGAACATGTAAATATCATGTTTTCGAGATTTAAGACACAGAAACAAATTCTATATTGATAATTTTTTTATATATGCTGCTGTAAATGTCAAACCATCACTTTCTGATATTTTTGTCGTACAGTTACTAAGATAAATGTGGATTTTAATCTGGAATTACCAAGGATTATATTTTGGTTCAACCCGAGTAATATTTAATTACAACTAACGTTGACATTTTAAATTTAACTTGAAATTATTTATTTTTAATAAACTAAATATTATACCTTTATATATTATGATGATTCACTTATTAAATTTACAAGCAATTTGATTTCAGACGTACAATAATTCCCATAAACTTTGAACTATTTTCACTATAAGTTTTACGAACCATTTTATATTCATATAATTGTTATATGTTACTCACTGTTTAGTTACCTTAAGTGTTAATACTCTAATATCACCCTATAAATTATTCGTTATGTAAATACAACAGTTAACAAAATAATTATTCCTGTTATTTTTATTTATTTATTTTTTTGTTGTTAAATATTTGTTTCTTACATTAGATATTAACTAATCAATTCTAATTCTAATGAATACAGGTTTTTTGTGGTTAACATGAATATATTTATACATGAATATACATAAGAGATGCATTGGCTATCGATACTCTTTAGAAATTTGATACAATATAACTAACAGGGAAATACTTTCACATATTTTGTTGCACACGGTTTTGTGATTATTGATTATATTACAAAAAAACTACAATAAATATTATCTATTGAAATATATAAAATATTTGTATATTTTTTAGTATCACATCTAACAAAACCATTTCTTACTCGTTTTAACCATTAAATAATATTGTTAATGTAATATACAGATCATAATTTTGTTTACAGAAACGTTCGGTTTATAATAAATTATGTTTATCATAGGATAATTTTCATCTTAGTCAGAGATAAAATTATTAGAGTGATAGAAATTAAAAGCATATATATATATATATATATATATATATATATATATATATATATTAGTTGAATTAAAAGAATTTTGTTATTGATTGTATTTTCAAAAATATTATTGAAAATTTAGTTTTTTCACAACAAATTAATTCATTCAACGAAATCATTGCGTAGCAACCAATCAACTTACCATATGTATGAGATTAGTTTCGGCTGTGGTTTAAAGACCGTCAAAACTTTTGTTTCTATTCGTGTGGATTACAAACTTATGGGTCCACATGAATTTTAATTAATAAAAGATTCTAATCCTACCTGCCTTGCAAGAGTTGATAAGCGGAAATTATTTCAAAGCTTCAATTTAAAACTGTAAGTTAAACTGTTTTATTATTTTCCTATTCCTCGTATAAAAATAGTAAATTTTCATGGTAAGAAAATTTATTCAATCACTTTTTTAATTATTAGAGTGATAACTGGGCCAAAAAACATCATGAAAATCGTACATAATATCTCATGGTAAATGAAATTTTCATTGAATCCAACCCTTTAAAAACTACATATTTAGTTTTTTTTGTATATACAATCATCTTACTATAAATAAAAGTTGAGCTAAACTTGTAAGATATTATTAGATTGAATAAATCTTGAACACAATTTCCCACTAAAATTACATAATCAAACGCGTTTCAACTAAAAAGTCGCCATCCTCAGTGATACATGAGCCACAATAACTAAACTGAGGATAGCAACCTTGTCATTAAAACGCGTGTGGTTAAGTAAAAGTAATTTTTATGAGATGTTGTGTACGAGTTTTATTCTAATCATCTTACTATTTATTTACAAATGCATAAGGTGACTCAAATTCCATAAACTTGTACTCTTTATGTTAAATGGTTTATAGTTAAATAATAATTGTAGGCATAATTTCAAATTTCGCTGGAAAAGTTACATAGAGGAAGCTATTCGTTAGTCAGAATAATTCTGTTTTCTGACACTCTTACATTTTTAATCTGTATATTCGCAACGAGCAATGTGTGTGGGATAGAAGGGTGCATTAGTAGTTGGCATGTGTATGTGTCCATGGCACGAAATGGGATTAGCCTTCATGTGTTTAAAGTAGTTTTGAAGAAACGGCTTTGTTGGCATATAAAGTAGTGCTTCGTTTTTCTGAACTTCTATAACATATTAGCCAAAGATAATGATAATATTGTCAATCAAACTATTATACATTATCATTTTCTAAATATTCGTCTCCATTTTTTAACAAAATTAATCCCCAATAAAATATGTTAAATTACTATTCTAAATATATATTTTAATTAGAAGACCTACAGTTGGAAAATGACAACAATAAACAACAGTAAAATTTTGACAAAAATCCATTATGTGTATTTAATGTGATTGCAAGTGGTAAATGAACATTTATTTGGTTGAAATTATATATTACATTGCCTTCAGTGGGGGGGGAGACGAAAGGGACGAACAATTTATCTCATGTTATAACCTAACTCTAACATAAACGTGTCCAAAGAATAATTTTCTAGACATTTGTACCATGGGAATACACGGATAAAGTCAATATCTCCGTTATCAATATTTTAAAATATTTATAGAGTTTACAACAGTTTATAATCGTGAATAATTTAATACCACACTTTTAGAGTTTCAGTTGTGGTAAACTTAAAATATATAATTATCACCTATAAAGTTTTATTTCAAACGAGTAGGAACAATAAACATATGTGAGCATACGAAACACAGTAATCAAAATCAAAACTACTAGCCTATATGAAAAAGTATCATTCCAATCAGTCGGGTGTCAAATCAGTTTTGCAATTGACGCTCAAACTAAATTATAAGATATGATATATTTCATGTTATTTACGTTTCTTTAAAAAATGAAATGATAAAATACTGTAGTAAATATTTGAAAGCTTCACAAATTCCTCATTCGTAGATATGATTTAATTTCTTGCTTTATTACATTTGTCATTACTCTAGTTATTTGGCTACGGAAGGCAAAATTAAATGTTGTTTTAGACTTAACTTAACTCACTAATTCAAAGATAAATAGATTAAAAATTGTTATATATCAGGTATAATGTAATTTCATAAGTGTGAAAAACTAGTTCACATTTAAATATTTCATGTGTCTAAACGAAAATGTAGGCATGCCAGAAATTATATATTAGTTTTTTAATAACTAATTTCTTGGCAATGAACATGAAGAATAATTCCACTCCTACTCAGAGTTAAGGTTTTTTGTAACGAGTACAATGTGGTATAAAATAAATATAAATGGTTTTATAAATTATATATATATATATATATATATATATTATTTATTTATGTTTGTTACAAAACAAATAGTATGAATGAATAGTGAAGAGAATATCTTGTCTAAAATTGAATTTCTTATCATAAAGTCCCATTTGAAAATATCTTGTATATATTTACCTACTCTCTCATCGTCTTTAAAACTCGTTTGGTCATCGGTTTCAAAGATGTATTTGAGCTATTACTTAACACATATTATAAAATTTGAAACTTACAATTTTTTCTTTTTATTGTTATTTTGTTAAAACAATCTGGTAGTTCTTTATCTTTGATAAATTTATTTGTAAATACTAAGCATATAACATTTATAATAAATTATTCGGCTTCAATATAGATTAAATCAACATATAATTATATTTGGCTTCCAGCCATTTATATGTATAATTAGCAACATTAATATCTTTAGTTCACAGAGAGTAAATTCACATAACCGTGATATATTCCTAAACTAACGTATATTTTTAGTTTTTAATAAGATACTTGAATTTATATGCGTATTAGTATTGTCTATGCCATAAAAATAACATAAATATTTTTTATATAATTACAGTTAAATAATTGTTATATAATCATACAACTCTAATATCTCCGAAACGAGCAGTGACACTACACTCATTATTATTTTTTAATTATATTTGGATATTGCTATTATATAGTTTTTAACTGCACAGTTAAGGAAGAGCTTTATTAAAAAGTGTATTATTGAACGTTTTAATATAGATTAAGATTTTTAAATATAGAACCAAAGACAATAGGTAAAATTAGCATTAATGTATGTTACTAGTTTGTATATTTGTTAAAAGTTAATCAGGTGTATATACACATTATACATAATTTGGCTTGATTGAGGTTGTAACACCTACAAACCCTGTACAAATAATAATTGTACCAATTTTTCAATGAATATATAATAGGTATATACTGATAATACTACCAAACACCAAAACAATACAATGTCTAACCAATCTTAACGATAACAATTGAATTTATTCATTAAAAGTTTTGTAGGAGAGTATCATAGTATTGCTTGGTTTTGTGGTCGGAAAAGACGTTTACTAAATGTATAATATCAACACTAGAGCAAAATTATGTATAAGTAATTAATTTCAATATATCCGTGGCAAAAGGAATTCTTTTAGAATTGTGGTTCGAATAACCCACAGTGAAATAATAAGAAAAGTATTAGTATCAGTCAAGTTGATAAGTAATTGTTGTATATAAAAAGTAAAGGCAATCATAACATAACATTTTCGTTATGCTATTCTCCACTTAGATATTAAGAATTCTGGTTACATACATTTGCCGTGTTTTACATTTAGTAAGGTTTTCGAAGTTTATATGACATCTACCAATATTATAATGAACGTGTAATAAAATAAAGGATGATGTTTCAAGTGGAAAAAACCATCTTTATGAACAAAAATATATCAATAATATACGACTGAAATTTGAGAATACATTTTAAAACTATTACTTACGTAGATTTTCTTTATGAATTAATTAATAAACATTTCACATTTGATTCAATTGTTGGATCCAGTATTTAATAAAAACATATGTATTTGTTATGATTTTATTTATAGTACTAGAAAGCAAAAAGTGAAAATATTTCTGTAACTATAAATTAAATTTACCGATCCTAATTTTAAATAATAGTGACACAATGCATAGTACCTTACCACACATAATATACGTTATACTTATAATATATACGTATACAGTGTTACCAGGGGACTAAAATTTAAGAAAGGCGGAACCAAATGGTAACAATGTTTGAAAATAAAAATAAAAAAAAAGACAAAGACAAATTTAGTAATTAACAAGGCTCAAGTTTATTGAACAAAAAAAAGAAATTTCGACGGTTCAGATTTTATCATTTACAACTTAGAAAGACATCCTGAGACAAATCATCATAAACAGCTTATGATTAACAATATTATAATTTAAAAAGTTATACGCCCTTAATGTAAAATATTATAATTTAAATAAAAAAATTAATCAATAGATTCGGAAAAATTATCCCCCTTTTTAGTTTATATATTTTATAGTTACAAAATTTAACAAAAGACAATGAGCACAGCTTAACAATTAACAGGATTATAATTAATCCAAAAAAAAAGATTATACGCCCTTAATGTACAATTAGAATAAAAAAAAGATGAAAAGATACTGATATTTATTCCCCCCCCCTTTTGACTTTATGAGATGATAGTTTTTTAAAACAGTTACATAATATTACTTATTTGCTAAATTTCTTAAATGCTATATTGGCCAATAAATATATATGTTTTAGATAAAGAATTTATTATGAAATGAGAAGTTTATTTTAAAAAGAAATAAAATTTTGAAGATTGAAATTTTAATAATTGACGTCAATTATATTAATTTAGAAAATAACCTCTTGGAGGTTGTTAGGACCGAAAGTTTGCATGCAGGCTCCACCCAATAATTTTTTTTTATATAATTTACGAATAACTACACAAGTCTACATCTAAAGATAGCTTTAAGAAACACATATACGCTAAAGCAATCTAGGCACATATACAATATGAGTTTAGTTAAAGTTCTGCAAAGTCAGTTTTTTTTTTATTAACATCACTTTTGGTGCACATGAAACTTTGAAGGTATGTTAAACAAAACGTGTTTTGCAAGCAGGACGCAACATGTTTAGATCTTTATGCAATATGAGGCAAGAATTGCTGAGTTTCTTCTACCAGCGTATTAGCTATAGCAAAAAACATGTTTTTTAGCGTCTGTGCAAAATCAGACATGTTGTAGCATTAATGTTCATTATTAAAGCAAATATCTGGTTATTTGTCAAAATTAAAGTAAATTGATTGTATCACAGAAATTCGTTAAGATTGTAATTAAAAGCTTCTTAGATGATTATAAATCCATTTATATATATTTAGTTTTGTGTAAAACAAGGCTTGTATAAGACTTGCAAAGATCTGCAAAAGTCTGTAAAACGAAATTTTCTGATTTAGAATAGATTTCTCTAATTGTTTTATATTTGACATGTTCAATAAGATATTCTGATCATTTAATGTTCAACATTAATTTGCACCTATTTCACATAATTGTTCAAAACTTAAAATGTGCCTTTGCAAGGTTTTGTAAAGTATGTCTTAAGAACAGAAATTTTTTATAATCATTCAGTTTCAAAAAGAACATTGAATATTAAATAAAACATGAAGTACATATTTTAAAAATACATGATAATTAATAAATTATTTTAAAGCATTAACAAAATTTAAGATATGATAAAATCTGTAAAGCTAAATACCTGGAAAATCCTGTCGCAGTTCACGTGAGCTTGTGCCGTGAAAATAATAATTTAATTAACATTTTACAAAACTAAAACGCACAAAACTGTGGATTAACATATCGTTGAAAACAAACTGAGCTGTAAATTTGAGAACCAGAAAAAAAAAAAAAATTATATCAGACGGAGCTATGAAATGTAGAACATTGTGTGTAATTACAGGTACTGACTGACGGGTATTAGAGCAGATAGGCTGTCCAGCCGTTGTACTTTGTACGTAGATATCATGCGATGCTTGGTTTTGGACAAGGTCCCCAGGTGTCAGCATCTGTCAGGTGACGGAAGTTGAATATGTGCAAGACGAGTGAATGAATTTATTTTGCAATTTTGGAGTTTTGAATTTGGATGTTACAGCTCTCCCCCCCCCCCCCCCGAAAGACGGAGTTAGAGTGGAAAAGAAAAGGGGCCAGAAGGGCCTCCCGCAAAATTTAGAAAAAGGAGAGAGAGAGTGTGCGTGAAGGGGTGAAAAAAAAATTTCTCTCAGACAGGTGTTTTAGACCTCGAGATAAACAAAAAAAACTTAAGACTAACATGCATAGCGAGTGCCACATTATCTATATGTAGTTCGACAGAACCGGTCGGTATACCTTCACCAAGATAAACAACAAAGAACAAATACACCAAACTTAACTATTAAGGAAATGGACTCACTATGTCCTCGTCCGAAGACGTTATGGTGACGAAAAACAGAAGAGTTCATGACGCTCTCTATATTCTCGTCGCATCGATTACACCCGCGGAGTGCTCGATGTTAAGATATGTCTAGATAGGGAAACATGACAGGTGCATGTAGCGGCCATTGCCGTAAAGTGGAACCTCATAGTTGATCAGACTATGGGTTGAAAAGCGTCAAGTCCGGGAAACAGTGAGATATATCACTGTACAAGGAAAATCAAGATCTCTTCGCCTGCAAACATCTATACAGATTACGGCACGGAGGGGCTCTAAGAGAGCTCAGCCCACCGATGCCCAAACATACAGATGTGCATTTGGCTTAGAGGAAATACGGCTTGGTTCCGTATTTTGTTATGTTCTGCAGTGCACAGAAAGAAGACTACCAGATGACAATTTGTGCGGGCCAAGAAAGATCAGAAAGAAAATTAAATCGTAAAGGAGAAGGTTATAGAAATTTGTTAATATTTAATTTATATGATGAGGTTTGAGTTGCTCGACGTGTGCTTTTTTAATGAAGCGAGGTGAATTGGCGAAAGAAAGCGCAACGGTAACTGGAGTAAGAAAATCAATGATCCGGAAAGGACCTGACCATCGAGGCATCAATTTAGCAGCTCGCTTGTCTATGGCGGAGCTCAGGGGGTGTGTTTTACACCAAACAAGATCGTTGATTTTATACAGATGAGGCTTCCTGAATTTGTTATAGGTCTTTTCGGCCTTTTGGTGCGCTTTCATTATATTGTCTTTGGCCTGGCGCCAAACTTGTGATGGATTAGTATTAGGTTTTGGAAGGAGATCATGTATGTTCCAGCTGAGACTCAGTGGTGTATTGGGGAGAAAATTAAAAAGAATACTAAAAGGTGTTGCTTTAAGAGTCTCATGATGTGCGAAATTGAAGGCCAGCTGAAGCCAGCAAAGGGAGTCGTCCCAAGAGGATTGATTTTTGGAGTGATAGGCGATGAGGGCTGCCTTAAGGTTTCTGTTGAGTCTTTCCGCATTATTAGGTTGGGGGTGATAAGGGGATAAAGTTGCATGTTTAATACCGCGAGAAAAACAAAAGTTGCGGAAGACATGTGATACAAAACATTGTGCATTGTCAGAGATTATTATCTTTGGAAAACCGAAATTTTGAAAAATGTTTTGGCTTAAGGCCTTAAAATTGTACTGTGGGAAGTTGCATCTCTGACAGGCATGAGCCAGGTGAATTTTGAGAACTGGTCAACTGCGACCAGTATCATGTTATAGCCCTGTTTTGTCCTAGGAAGCTGTCCGACGTAGTCAATATGTAATTTTTCCATGGGACGATTGGGAACCGTTGAGGCAAGGTATCCTAATTTTGAGTTGTGAGCAGGTTTGCTTACAGCGCACACCGAACAAGCTCGCACTTTAGAGGTGACATCCTGTTTTAAAGTTGGCCAATAAAAATTCTCCTTTACCTTAAACAAAGTTTTAAGTATTCCAAGATGACCACCCACAACGGAGTCGTGATGGTAATTAATCACCAGGTCGACTAGGGACTGAGGTAAATAAATTCTGGTGGGCTTTTCCAAATGATTTTTCAGGCAAAGTACACCTTTACTTAAACAGTACTTCTCTGAAGAGATGTTCTGTTCAAGGTCGGCAATGATATTTTTTAAAATAGGGTCGGCCTTCTGATGAGTCTGGATGTCATGAAAAGCTAGAGGAAAATTTGTGAGGAGACTGGTACACGAAAAGGTGACATTTTCTTCGTTGAAATTTTCCGGTTCAAACATGCGCGAGAGGGAGTCTGCTATGATGTTCTGAGTTCCTCTTATGTGCGCTACCTTAAATTTCAATGAAGTCAATTTGGCAATCCATCGGCCTAATTTACCAAGTTGACGAGGACGTGCTAAAAGCCAAGAAAGGGCTTGGTTGTCGGTTTCTAATAGGAATTCCCGATGTTCTAGATATTGCCTAAATTTCTCCACTCCAAAAACTACTGCTAGGCATTCGGCTTCATATGCAGATGAGTTTTTTTCTTTCTGCAGGTGTTAAAGTACGTGAAGCGTACGCTATGGGCTGTCGTGAGCCGTCAATTTCTTGGAGTAGAACTGCTCCAAGGGCCACCGAGCTCGCATCCGTTTGCAGGATGAATGGTTTGGCGAAATCGGCCATCCGGAGAACCGGAGGCTGTGTTATTGCCTCTCGAAGATGTTTGAAAGCTTTCTCTTGTTCAGCTTGCCAAGAGAATTTTTGGCCCTTCCTCCGAAGCAGATTTAGAGGCGCAGCGTGCTCCGCGAAATTTGGAATGAATTTAGCAAAGAAGTTGACCATTCCAATAAATCTGGAAACGGCCTTAGGGTTCTTGGGTTGCGGAAAATTTCTAATTGCCTTTGTTCTAGATGGGTCGATTTGCACGCCACGAGAAGAAACTAGGTGTCCTAAAAAGCTTATCTCATTCACAGCGAAACGGACCTTATCTGGGTTAACAGTCAAGCCAGCCCGCCGCAAACGAGTAAGGACTTCCCGAAGATGTTTTTGATGCTCTTCCCAAGTTTTGGAGTAGATGACTAGGTCATCCAGATAATTAAAAATGAATTTAAATTTGATGTCATGGAAGACCTGATCCAAAAGTCTAGTAAGCACTTGGGCACCAGTACAGAGTCCGAAAGGGACTCGAGTAAATTGATAAAGCATCCAAGGAGTACAAAAGCTGGTAATTTGTTTGGACTTTTGAGACAAAGGGATTTGATGATAAGCTGAATTTAGATCGAATACTGTGAAATATTTGGCACCGACAAACCAGTTAAAACTTTGATGTAAATTAGGTAGCGGCACCGCTTCGACGACGATGTTTTGATTGAGCCTCCGATAATCAATCACCATCCTTGTTTTCTTTTCGGGATGTTGAACCAGAAAAACAGGGGATGCATATGCCGAACGGCTAGGTTCTACTACTCCTGAATCTAACAATTCGTTAATGTGTTCGCGGAGGTATTCCATTTTTGGAGGTGCCAATTGGTATGGAGAACACTTGACCGGAGTGTTGTCCTTCAGTTGAATATCGTATTCAACTAGATGTGTTAGACCTAACCTTTTTGTGAGTACCTGAGAAAAATCATTAATTATTTTTAAAATGGCGTTTTTATCATTCTTTTGAAGATGTCCTAAAGGATCAGGAGCAGTAGGTTCAGATGTTGAAGACACTATAGGTTTATAAGCAGAATTACTGAAATTACACAGAGGAAAAACAATAGACCTTGAAAATTTAAAATAGAAGTTTTTTGCTGAAAGATCAAGTACCAGTCCCGTTTTAGATATGAAATCTGACCCGAGGATCAGAGGACACGACAACTTATGCGCCACCAGAAAATCCACATTCCAACTGCAATGTTCCATTTTAAGATGAAGACGACAAGAGTAGGAAATGGGCAACCTTTTTCCAGAAGCCGTGACACAATCAGCCTTCACCCTGGTTATGGATTTAAAAGCCTTGGTGTTCTTTAATTTCTTAAAAAGGGCTTTAGAAATGACGCATCTTACTGAACCGGAGTCCAGCAGAGCCTTAACTTTAATTTGCCCAAAAGCTACTTCCACCAAAGGCAAAAACTGATCGTTCAGACCCCTAGATTTAAGAGAAATATTTTTTTTTTTTTGAAGTTTGCAGTTGGAAAGCTTAGAGCTGGAATAGGTTTGCCTGGGCCTATTCCGTAGAGAGAAGAATTTACAACCCCAGATATAATGACCGGGTATGCCACAATGATAACAAATGGGAGTAAAGTAATTTTGAATTTTATTGCCGAAATTGTTTCTTCTTAGATAGGAAATTGAATTTAAATTTTGAAAAGATTGTTTATTAGAAAAATGTGGTTTTAGGTTATGTTTAAATCCGATGTGGTTGGTTTTAGTACGGGAGGCTGGCCTGGAGCTACCAACTAGACTCCAAACCTGCCTCCGTTTTTTGGAGGGTATTGCCTTGTTGGAGGCCGGTTCCGACATTCTGGGCTGACCACAACTGTAACAGACCACAGGTCTTGTAGGTCTAAAATCAGGACTTCTAACTTCGGGTCTCGCTAATGGAGCCCTTTGCCTGTCAGTGTACATGACATTGTTAACATGTGCGCAGAGTCTATCTAAGTCTGCAAAATTTTTAGGTTTGGCAACAAAAACTAAGCAGTTGCGGACTTCCGGAGACAGTCCCTCCAGAATGACGTCCGTGACCTCCAATTCGGACTTATCTAAATTTAATGTTTCTGCAGCCTCTTTAATCTGGCTTACAAAAATGTGCACCGCCTCGTTAGTCTTCTGGGGCCTATAGAATAACTCCTGCACTAGAGAAGCCAACCTTTTCGAAGGTATAAAGAGACTTAAGGCCTCTTTGTGAAAAGTTTTAAATGTCTGATGTCTAATCAGACATGAATTTAAAGGGCCCTGAGCATAGGGCATCAGAACATTATTGATGTTTACAGCTACGTCCGGGTAAGTTTTGACTATTTTTAAAGCAATTTTAAAAAAATTTAATAATTTATCAAGGTCGAACCCATCTGTCTGAGGAATTGTTTTAATAATCTGTTCGGCAGGATGACTTAATTTTCCGTATAAGGAAATGTATGGACAGCCTTTCGAACTGCTAGGAGTGTTTTGCTGAGCATCAGCCTGCGGCGTGTCCGCAAGGAGATTTGGCCCATTAGAGCGAGAGGGCTCTGCAGAGCTAGCTTTAGTGGTTCCCCCAGAGGGCGTTAGCGGAATGCTAACGTTTAATTTTAGAGGAGCAATGGTTTGCTCAAAAGCTTTAAATTTTTCCTTGAGCGTAGCGAAATTATTCTGTAGGTCGGCCAGATCCCGTGGCACGGTGATATCTGCAACTTTTAGTTGCTCAGTTTGCACCCGAGTTAGGAACTCTAGACGTCTTCCGAATACGTTCATGCGCGCACGAACACGAATCATTTTGATTCCTCTTTCAGAATCGAGGTTCTCGAGGTCGTCTTGTAAGACAAACAAGGAGTTCCGGGCTAACGCTATCTGTTGCAAGAGAATATCTTCGGTGAAGTTTCCCATTTCGGGCTCAACGCTATTCTGTAGAAGGGACCTAAGAGAGGTTCGCATTTTAGCTACAATGTCTTTCTCACCACCTCTAGCTACCACTTCAAAAGCAAGCTCAGTGTTCTTCAACGAGTCTACTAATCTCAGCAAATCCACTGCCATTTTAACTGTTGCTGATAATAAAAAAAAAACCAAGTGATTTAAAAAAAAAAAAAAAGTTTCTTTTAAGATGATACAAAATTGAAGTGAAAGAACCAGAGATTGACTCAAGAATTATATGTAGTGTAGTTGTTGTGTATATGTGTGTGTGTAAGTATGAATTAATACAGACAAGCGAAAGAAAACTCGAGAAAATTTTTGAAGGAGATTTTGAATTTTTTTTTGTTTTTTTTTTGTTTTTAACTATTTTTGGATTTTATTATTTATTTAAATTTTTTTTGGAATTCCCGAATGAGCCCGCTGTCTGGATCAAATTCAGTGAATGACTAGAGTGCAGTGTATGTAAATATATATATATATATATATATATATATAAAAAATATTTAAGCAGACAAAATAATAAAAAAAATTTTATCGAAATTGGTTTAGAAGTTTTTGTGTAAGTGTTTATATGAAAAATAAATAATAAGAAAAAGAGACTATAGATTTATATAGATTTAAATATTTAAAATAAAAAAAAATTTCATCAGCAATAGTTGTGCAGTATTTGAAAAAGGCTGCAAAACATAAAATTGAGCCTTGTTTAAACAAAGAATTTTTTTGAATTTAAATTTAGATGGTTCCAATGCAAAATTTTGAAAATTAACTAAGGTTCCAGAATTTTAAAATTAACCACTCTATAATTTAGAGAATACCACACTAGAATTTAAAGAAAACCACGCTCTGCTACCAGAAACATGTTACCAGGGGACTAAAATTTAAGAAAGGCGGAACCAAATGGTAACAATGTTTGAAAAGAAAAATAAAAAAAAAGACAAAGACAAATTTAGTAATTAACAAGGCTCAAGTTTATTGAACAAAAAAAAGAAATTTCGACGGTTCAGATTTTATCATTTACAACTTAGAAAGACATCCTGAGACAAATCATCATAAACAGCTTATGATTAACAATATTATAATTTAAAAAGTTATACGCCCTTAATGTAAAATATTATAATTTAAATAAAAAAATTAATCAATAGATTCGGAAAAATTATCCCCCTTTTTAGTTTATATATTTTATAGTTACAAAATTTAACAAAAGACAATGAGCACAGCTTAACAATTAACAGGATTATAATTAATCCAAAAAAAAAGATTATACGCCCTTAATGTACAATTAGAATAAAAAAAAGATGAAAAGATACTGATATTTATTCCCCCCCCCTTTTGACTTTATGAGATGATAGTTTTTTAAAACAGTTACATAATATTACTTATTTGCTAAATTTCTTAAATGCTATATTGGCCAATAAATATATATGTTTTAGATAAAGAATTTATTATGAAATGAGAAGTTTATTTTAAAAAGAAATAAAATTTTGAAGATTGAAATTTTATTAATTGACGTCAATTATATTAATTTAGAAAATAACCTCTTGGAGGTTGTTAGGACCGAAAGTTTGCATGCAGGCTCCACCCAATAATTTTTTTTTGTATAATTTACGAATAACTACACAAGTCTACATCTAAAGATAGCTTTAAGAAACACATATACGCTAAAGCAATCTAGGCACATATACAATATGAGTTTAGTTAAAGTTCTGCAAAGTCAGTTTTTTTTTATTAACATCACTTTTGGTGCACATGAAACTTTGAAGGTATGTTAAACAAAACGTGTTTTGCAAGCAGGACGCAACATGTTTAGATCTTTATGCAATATGAGGCAAGAATTGCTGAGTTTCTTCTACCAGCGTATTAGCTATAGCAAAAAACATGTTTTTTAGCGTCTGTGCAAAATCAGACATGTTGTAGCATTAATGTTCATTATTAAAGCAAATATCTGGTTATTTGTCAAAATTAAAGAAAATTGATTGTATCACAGAAATTCGTTAAGATTGTAATTAAAAGCTTCTTAGATGATTATAAATCCATTTATATATATTTAGTTTTGTGTAAAACAAGGCTTGTATAAGACTTGCAAAGATCTGCAAAAGTCTGTAAAACGAAATTTTCTGATTTAGAATAGATTTCTCTAATTGTTTTATATTTGACATGTTCAATAAGATATTCTGATCATTTAATGTTCAACATTAATTTGCACCTATTTCACATAATTGTTCAAAACTTAAAATGTGTCTTTGCAAGGTTTTGTAAAGTATGTCTTAAGAACAGAAAATTTTTATAATCATTCAGTTTCAAAAAGAACATTGAATATTAAATAAAACATGAAGTACATATTTTAAAAATACATGATAATTAATAAATTATTTTAAAGCATTAACAAAATTTAAGATATGATAAAATCTGTAAAGCTAAATACCTGGAAAATCCTGTCGCATTTCACGTGAGCTTGTGCCGTGAAAATAATAATTTAATTAACATTTTACAAAACTAAAACGCACAAAACTGTGGATTAACATATCGTTGAAAACAAACTGAGCTGTAAATTTGAGAACCAGAAAAAAAAAATAAAATTATATCAGACGGAGCTATGAAATGTAGAACATTGTGTGTAATTACAGGTACTGACTGACGGGTATTAGAGCAGATAGGCTGTCCAGCCGTTGTACTTTGTACGTAGATATCATGCGATGCTTGGTTTTGGACAAGGTCCCCAGGTGTCAGCATCTGTCAGGTGACGGAAGTTGAATATGTGCAAGACGAGTGAATGAATTTATTTTGCAATTTTGGAGTTTTGAATTTGGATGTTACAACAGTATGTGCAAAAATGGAACCGGTTGGCTATTAGACAAATATATCCCGTATAATTTAATATTATTAAAATGTATGGGTAGTTTCCGTAAACAATAATTTATGAATTCGAATTATACATAATCACTTTAACAATTTAGCTGAAAGTTTCGTGAAATGTAACTCAAAGTACGTTAACAAAACGAAGAGACAAATAATTATGTTTAAATAAAAAAAATTAAGGATTACAATGATAATTACAAAACTGATTGTACAGAATTTTAATAAAAATATTAATATGATAATATAAGTGTATAGTGAATAAAAGATTATATAACTTTTGAATATAGAACATTTTAGTTAGGGTAAATTATATTTTACTAAAAATATTATAATATACAACTGTATAAAAGTTTCTTCTCAAAAAGAGACATATTTATAGTAATGAAACTATTAAATGCATAAACAATACAACAACCGTGAGAGATTGTAAAAGGTAAGATTGAATTGGTGATATTATTTTGGAAATGACACATGATTTTAGTGAAATGTTTTCTCAAAATAGGAGAATAGGTTTTTGCTTATTTTTTTAATATTTTAGGTAGGGATTTTAGGTTTATACTCTAATATTTTGATTATTTAGTAATGATATAATTACAACAATGAAAGTTTAATTTGGAATAAATCAAGTTTAGTGGTATAGTTTTTTTTAATGATGATCTGCGACGATAAAAGATAGATCATATTTTTTGACGGTAAAAATTAAATATAACAAAATAATAATATATTTGTTTGTAATTTGTACCGTTACGTAATGACACTCAACGTACACACACTTACCATTACTAGAACTAATATGAGGTGTATTTTTCACATTTATAATTATAGTTAACTTTATTAATCATTACACATATATCGTACATGTTAAATAATTTACTTTAAATATCTTTATGCAAAAATGTATAATCTAAAGATTAGTTGAATTTTTAATTTTTAAAATGAATCTACAATTATGATAATAAATTATTTAAATAAATAAAAGTGTAATGCATTAGATGTTAAAAATTGTGCTATTTAATAACTATTGTTTCAATAAATTTGTTTAACATAAAATTATTTAACAACATATGTGCACTATCTAAGAAAGACAATTCATTTAAATTGCATGACATAAAAACAAAAATTTATACATGAAAGTAAGAATAAATCAAGGTAAAATTAAGGTGCATTATATGTGTAACAGTTATTACATGTAATCACGCAAATTCCCGTAGGACTGTAGTAGTTCGGTTTTATTTGAAGTTGGTTTAATTAAAACAAATAATTGAATACAAAGTAATTTATTCCTAGTTTCCACAAAGCACTTATCAAAGAGGTTCTACTTTAATGAAATCAAAGGTACTAAAACACCCCAGGCAGGTTATTTCGGTCTAGTTTCCGCAACAGTAACCACGTAGCTTATAAATAACTATTAAACATTTTCATGAGAAATAATTCATATTAAGCAATACACAAGAGTTAATTTATAGTAAGTAGTTCATTTAAATATATATCTAAATATCATTCCTAGAAAACCAATTTTAATTTATCATCATGTCCTTGCTGTACATTAGTGAAATTTTAATACAGAGATTATAGTTACTGCAATATCACGCCGAGAGATCATAAATCAACATAAAATATATCTCTCATTTTAGTAAATGTGTGTTAATAACGCTCTAAATAACGTAATTGTGTATGAATGATATAAAATCTGGTAAGGTGTTTCTAATTTACAAATACAGCTCAGTAAATAGCTGTAACAGTAAAAATTATGTGAGTTATTATAAAAATAACAAGGTTAAAAACATGAAATAAATATTAGAAACAATTAGAAATGAAGCACTCGTAATCTGAATGCTTTGTAATTTGGTTCGAATTTAGTTGAAGTTAGAACGGAAATTAGGTTTTACTATTTTTCGATATATATATATATATATATATATATATATATATATATATTATAAGTAGCTATATATAAGCTATATATATATATATATATATATATATATATATATATATATATATATGTATGTATGTATAGCTACTTATCTGTCGTTAAAACTTGTAATTGTGTTATAGTAGTTATTGGTTATTTATTGTAATTGTAGAACTGCATATACCAATCGATAGGTTCAGGTCGGAAAATAGTGTAATCACAAAACACCATAATCGATTCAAGTCAGTTTATGCAAAAGCATAAAATTGCTAGTTTAAATCATGAACTAACTCTTTTAAAAAAACAACAACTCTTAGTTCTGGGAATGTAATTAATGTATAAATAAAATACGTTTAATTTTCCAACAATAACTTTTGTATTATTATTACTTGTAATTTTATATCTAAAACAAAAATAACTAACCTCAGTTACAAAATGAACAGAGTTTCACTGTAATACTTTCAGGAGTTTTAGAAAAAAAAACTATAAATTTTTAAACAGAATAACTGACCATAGGACGCAACAGAAAGGAACAGAATGTCACAAGATTTTTTTTTTTTTTTTTTTTTTTTTTTTTTTTTTTTTTTTTTTTTTTTTTTTTTTTTTACAACCGTTCAATCATACCTTTGAAGTTTTCATACTATTGTGCAAAGAATGTAATTTATAAGGATATTAAAAATAAATAACTTAGCATGCAATACAAGAATGAGTGAAATGTGTATTAACTACAAGTTATTTATAGGCATTTATTATTTATATTTATTATTTAAAAATATATAAAGTAAATTCAATTTATCATTTCACAGGCTATATTTCATAATTTGAAATATATATATATATATATATATATATATATATATATATATATATATTAAAGGATATAATTTCATTCAATAATATCTAAGTTTATATATCATAGTATCAATGTAATTTACAAAATCACGCAGCAAAACTATATGATGCAGCAATCATAAATATAAAGTTGAAAAAAAAACTTAAAAATTAAATGCTTAAGTGTAAATTTAGTTGACAAAATTTAGATTAAATAAGACCTTGGGCTTATTTTACATTCTCTAAAGATATAACTTAATGGGTTTACTTACAAAATTTCCTAATCACAATTTCTGAGGTTTGTTTGACATATCTACCTTGAATTATATATTAAGATACCACCAATTAAACAAAAAACATCTTTAGTTCATTAAACTTGTCTTTTCACATCATAAAAAGTTAAATATGGGAATTATTAATACTGGGGGAAATTATGTAAGAACACAAATATTTTTTTTTTTTTACAATATAAAAAATGTAGTCATGAAAGTAAAGACAGTTTAATTTATTTATTTAAGAACGAGACATTACAAAAATTACAAATAACAAAAAAATTCTCCCTTTCAATAAGGATGAAAAAATTATCAGGATAAAAACATCCTTATTTGAAATGTTGAAGATCCGAAGCCAACAATTAAATAACAGAGTGTCATTTCAAATTACAGTAAACACAAACAATATATATTTTTTAAAATAGTGCTCAAGTTTTAATATTTCTGAATAAATAATTAATAATTATTTAAATATAAAATACGTAATACAGATTTATTTAACACTTTTTTAAATTGCTAAACAAACAATTTAATCTGACCAAACCAACACAAATAATACATGAAACAAATTCAATACATATGGAAAATTTAAGATTTAAACATAATCAATATAGTTATCGTTAACACTCTCAAACGACCAATGATCACATAATAATTATTTATAAAAATCGTCAGCTTCATACAATGTGACAAATCATTATAAATCTTGGTAAAAAAAATAAAGATAAAAATGGTTGAAATCCGTTTTAAATTAATTTTGATTGAAATTCATTTAACCTCTTTTCTGTCATTAAGAAAATACTTTTAAATGTTTCAAAGTTTCAACAAGCCAAGTTGTGTAATGAGAGGAAAGACCATTAAGATTTGTATTTTAAACATACTTCCTACTTTATATATCTGTCAATAAATGAGAAAGCTATAAAATTTTCATATTTTCTCCTCCTCCCACCATTGTATTCAATGCCGAATACTAATTTCAATATTATTCATGTTTAACATCAATGAAGAATATACCGGTTGAAAAACATAAACTATTCGTAAACATATGTTTTATTCCACAAAATTTAAAAGGACACTTTCCAAATTAACCTATAGTGCAAGCATAACACAAACGTGTTTTAAAGACCCAATAACATAATTCCATACACAATTATGTTTAATATTTTATTAAAATAGAGATTATCCTAAATAAAACTATTTTCGGTTACCAAAATCATTTTGGCCTAAATATCTTTCGTAAATTCTGATACAATAATTTCTACAAAATCCAGTATACTATTAACTTCAAATCCATTTCAAAACTTTCAAATTAATCTGCAGTGAAACGTAATGTTGGATTATCTGGATAAGTAATAATAATCAGGTATGTTTATAACTTCATATAAAGAATAGCTCGATTTATTTAGACTAAGAATTTAAATAAATTGACTCTATTCACGAACAGATATGAAAATCTCTTTCAGTCATCATTTTAAATTTTATTAATTTTAAGCACTTTTATTATATAAGTGAATATAATATATCCAGACAGTGCTGGATCTGTCTGATATAAGGATATATAAATAATTATAAATCATGATTAAATAATTAACTTTTCACATCTAGTACAACATATATTTATAACAAACACATTGAGTGCTTTGACATTTTACCAATTTACTATTATTCACATTTTACATAACACATGTTTGGTTCCATCGTTTTTATCTTAGATTAGATATTATTTTATAAAAACTTACAAATTATAGATCAAGCTTTGTGAAAGGTCGATAATACAAAATTTTAAACGGAGAAACATTTCAATCTGGAGAAAAAAAACTGACCATATTTATTAAGATAAGACCAAGTATAGTATAAAACGATTTAGTAAATTATATTCTGATTTTATTCGGTGGTAACATACACATATCTCAACTATCCAGTAGTTGAGGTATCACTAAGGGCCATTGTTTTTTTGTCAGTTCTATTACCTATTGAGATTAAAAGCGACTTGTCTAATAGGAAAAAGAAAATCTAATTTTATTAATTCTGTTATATTTTTACAATTTTTACTTATTTAAAAGTAATTAATTGTTTTAAAACTATATGATCTCCGATAGATCAATCGATTAAACGACGACCTTAACCAGATATATATATATATATATATATATATATATATATATATATATATATATATATATATATATATATAATTGGAGATTAAATCTTAACCAGGAGATTTTGTTAATTGTTGATTCTTGAATATTCTCTTCACATATTGCATTTTCCACCTTAATACATTAATAAATTCAATATTGGACCTGTATTTTGCACTAAAATATATTGTTTATAACTTTCACGATATGTATATGATAAAACTGTGTATATCGTTGAGACTTTTCTTATGGAGAATAATAATTAAATGCTCAAACGTTAATAGCAGCGTATCGTAGCTTAGATAAAATACAAACGTTTTACTACTGTATGTATGAAAATGTGAATTATTACGATATAGACCACTCTTGGTGATTAATGGAGACACTCGAATATAAAAATATATATTGTTTATAATAATATCTTTAAATAATAATGGTTTAAAAAATGTTATTTTTTTATTTCGTCACATAACTTATAATGTTTTCCTTATCAATTTTAACATATTGAGACAAAGGAATGTGATTATTTTCACCAAATATTCTTATAATCAAAATCGCTGTGTACTATTTTATATAATGTCTTTCTATTGACATTTTTTTATGAAACTGTTTTGGCAAAATCAATAGGTATTACAAAATGAAACGCATACTTAAATAACGTGTACAATGAGAATTAAAACATTAAGTTAAACAGTTTTACAAATCGTTTTTGAGGAAATCGATAAGATATGTTATTATAATTTTGAAATAGTATAACACGACACATTTATACAAGATTTTGTATTAGAATATTTTAATTAAATAAACCCTTCAAATATATATTTACTTAGTTTCTGATTGCACTACACATATTCAAAAAAAAGGAAGTCCTATAAAATTTTAAAATGTTGATTTTTATTGATTTTGATTTTGATTTTATCAATGATAACTACGTTTATATATCCTAACGATAGTAATGTTTGTGCCATCAAATTACTCTCCACCTAATTAAAGTTATTTAAATAAATTATATTATCATTTTAAAACAATATCTGAATATTTTAAAACAAAAAATGTGTACCAGCAATACTCAATAACTAGGCAGTTTAATTATTCTACTATATTTAAAATATCAAATGCACGTTGCCAAGAATGTAGATTTACATTATTTATACTTTGAACCCTGATAAGCCTCGGGGTTGACAATATTGTAACACCACAAATGAGGAGATAAAGTACACGTTAAACCACAAATTGCCAAAGTTTCGTCCTGTCTGACTATGCATTAACTTAAGACCTGTTTTTCTTTTATTCTCTTCTTTCATCCAAAGGTAAGATTTAAACATAAAGATAAGCTCTACTCTATTTTTAAATGACAAAAAAAAAACTGATGCAACGTATGTTATTATTTGATGTGTGTGTGTTGTTTGAACACAGTTATGAAAATATTTATAAACCAATAAGTTTTTCGACAAAGTATGAAATTCGTTCATTGCATCATATCCATTAACTGGCATTTTACAATATTTTGTTTTTATGATTTATCCTGTTGCTTATCCTGAACATTTCCCTTACTATTTTCAAAGCAATCAAAAGATAAAAGTTTAATTTCAGAAATGTCTCAAAGGCAATTCATAAGTAGTATATGTAATGAAACATAAATTTATAACAGTCTTCATATTTAATGTTAACCTTAAAAATTTTTTTTGTAAAATAGAAATGTTTATTTTAAGATAAGAATATTCACCCATAAACACCCTTTTTAATATTTAAAACAGATGTGTATCATACACAAAACTTATTAACCCAATCCAATGTTTTAGCTCATTATTAAACCAAAACTTAAACAAGTATAAATATACTGTATTTTTACATCTAAAACTTAATGTTTAATTTTAAGGGTTTTATTACATGAAGTAAGTGGTTAAAAAGTAGCAACGTATCATATTTGTATCGTAGTCTTCTATTAAACTATTGTATAAAATACAAATACTGTTCACACACTCGTCACAAAATCTGAAAACTGTAATGAATACAAGTTTAAAATTTGGCACTATATTCCTCTAGGTTTCTTGGTCCTCGCTAAGAAACTGTTTTAAAACTTTAACGACAAACCACAAAATTACGCAGAGAACTCTAAAACCATGACAATCACTTGAAAAAAATTTAACCTCTCCTTTTTTTCAAATGTCGTTATGCTTCCTGGACGGTTATAATTTTTTTCACCTAACCCATAATCCCGAGAAGGCACGAAATCAATTACGAAACAGTTAAAAATACCCTGAATTTCATTACATTATTTACAGAGTTATGATTTTTAGACCTAAATTCCAAAATGCAAACTTAGAGAAACAGATGCTATATTGCAACCATAATTCAGTTGATGTATCTTGAAGTTAATAGAGAGGTTGTAGATAAAAGTTAAAATAACCATCCCAATGTGATAGTGAAAGCAGTTACTCCATGAATATCAATAGTAGATATTGAGGTAGATTTAACCGAGTAGTTTTTGCACCTTTTTATTTTTGAATAAGGATGAATTTAAAGTTGTTAAATATTAAAACAATTTACAAAATACTGTGCGCAGTAAAAGTCCAACATTATAGATGTAATATGATATAAGGTTTGAAAATATTTAAACATGATAAATCACCAATAGTAATTATTTGATTTTTGTGTTTAAATAATAAATCGCATAATATGTTCAATATACTTACCTACAATTTCAAAACACTTATGAATTCGGAACTTCATAATATTTCAAACTTTGTATTACATGTTGGCCACCATGTTAAATCTTTCTAACTTAATCCTTGTTTGTATATATGCCAGGTTACAAATCTTCACTCTACACTATTATAAAATGATCACTCTGTGCGTCCTCTACGCCGATCCATTTGCCTAACAAATATCGTACTTATAAATTGCAATAACGTGGAGCACTACAATGTTTTTGCATGAACCAGTTTGATCGTTCGTGAATGAGATAAAATTGTAGGTTAAGCTGATCGTTAAAATATTTGAAGATAAGATTCACCAGTGACTGAACCATTAAAAAACTTTGGCCTCATTCCATATTACGAACCATAATATAATTAAATTTGCTCTTTGTCACCAATGTACAACTGTATCTGACCAACAACCAACAGACCAGTATCTGAGATTCTGTTTGTTAACTTCTCCCCTTACTTAAAATTAATTTAGAATCATAGTAAAGAGTGTTTTTTTACGAACATTCTCACAATTTCTATTTGATCCCTTCACTAATCATACACTTCCATTCGACGGTCGGTATTATCTTCATTCAGATAATGTAAAACCTCTTATTTTGTGTTTAACTTTAATTTCTCATGGTATTATGCATACAACTTTTATTTTGTCAATTTAAATATAGATCGTTGGAAGGATCTTTTTGGGCTGGCATGGAATCTTGGGAAAATCGCCTCACTGACCTGTATTATTATTCTAGCACCTCCTTTTTGTGGCAAATCAACGAGATATCTTGATATCTTTACATATTTTTTTATAACGTGTGCAAATGTGCTTTACTACACCTGTACTTTGAGGTGTTGTCTAATAAATTCATTAATCCTAGCTCTCGGAAAACAACACACAGTGAAATATAATAGTAATGTATATTTCTGCTACAATGCAGGACCTATAAAGTTTTATTATATAACTTAAAAAAGGAACAAACCCGAGAGTTGTTGAAACAAGCCCATAAGAACAAAATTCTTGATTTTGTGTCAAATATTTAAAAAAAATTCTTTGACAATGAAGTTACTTGGCATGTACAACCTAGTGGATAACTATCAGTTCTATTTACAGGTTACCGGTACATATAAATCTTATGTCAGTACTACAGTCTAAAATAACTTAATGCAATCATGTTCAGTAGTGTACGAAATGATTGTGTATTTTATTATTGTATTTATACACAACATAAAAGTTGGTGTTTAGTCAATAAACTATCAGCAAAATTACATTTTACAATATATAATTCCTCAATAGGAAATATTCGCTAATAAATTATGAATATTTCATACACAAAGAAACAGTACGATATATATACAGGATGGCTGAAAAGAAACCTGCACCCCCTCAACGTTTTTGTTATTTGAGATATTTGAAAGCGGTTTGCGCCATTCTATTTTGGAGGTAGTGGACACTTTTCATGACAAAATAATTTTCAAATTTGAGTCCCGGGGCCCAAAGGGGGAGTGGTAACCCTGCAAAATATTCCAAATAGGATAGACATGTGATGCGTCATTTTGTACGTAATGAATAGACGAGAACGAATTTGAAATTGAAATATCAATCCGATTTTATTAAACAAAATGGCGGTCCAAAAAGTAAAATGGCTGATAAATAATTCCATTCATAGTATTCCTTTTATTGTTAGATGTGTTCAAATAAGAGTCTTCATTAATTAACGAAAATGTAGTTATTGATTACAACGGATAACAGTCACCTACATCTCACGGCTGACAATAAAATATCTACCTTCAGATGGAAATTGACTAGAACCAATATAGGGATTGAGGACTTAAGAGGCCAAATCAAGATACTAAGAGGGACATTAGCGGGAGTAAAACCTCAATGGGAGGCACTCTGTCAGGAATTAGAAAGCGATCCCTGTTCTTTGAGCCACGAGGTGGCTATCCGTAAGCTAGTAGGCCTATCACAATCAGTAAATCTGATGATGAACAATTAAAAGATGAGTGATGTTGGGAACAATTTCCCCATTATCCAATTAGGGCTTCAGACGAGTACGACACTTTAAATTCAAGAAGTTGCGGCGTTTTCTGAGACGGAGTTCTAGCAGGCAACACAAGCCTTTGAAATAGGAAAAAAACCGGGATAAGATGAAATTCCAGTAAAACCAATATTGCAAGAGACTCTTTAACAACTGGTGTTTAAATAATAGGTTACTAGTTAAAATGTAATTTACAATTACAATTAATCTGATATAATTATATTAACATACAATTCAAGGAAAGGATAGAAAATTTTGCGGTGCTCAATAGCAAAGTATTTATTGAATCATAAATTAAATATTACGCTAAGGTTATTTTTAATAAAAAAGTTTTTCTTCATTGTTAATTGTAAAATACATTCCACAGAGCAAATGTTTAATAACAAGCATAAAATATAAACGTTTGTGCAATGAAGCATAAACAATGAAAGGCATTCTGTATAACATTCTTTCTGTTTGAATAAATAATGTTTCCAATAAATTGAAACGTATAATGTTTTTGTTGTTTTCAACAAAAGGGCAAGTTGTATAAACGAAAATCTCTCTATCATAAACTATTTCACAGTTTTTTATAATTCGCTACAAGAACAGATTTTTAAACATTATTCTTCATCTAAAAATAATTGATGATTTTCAATTTTATCACATGTCATTCATTAATTTTATTATAATATTGAGGATTTATTAATGTTGTTGTTAATCAAATTTCTTCTAGAAAATATACTATTCCGATCTCAAAATATTTATATTAAGTCTGTATTGAATTATCTTATTATCTTATTGTATTATTGTAATAATTATCTTATTTTGTTCCCCCTTTTTATCAAATAAACTATTCAAAATTTCACTTATTTTATGTTCCTGGACACGATTCAATTTTCAACAAACCAAACCCAACCTGATTGTCACGTCATTTAAAAAATGGTTATTTATTAATTCACTGGGATATTTCAAAGTATATACATTTTGTCATACTTATAATACAATGTAAGAGATGTTTACATACACAACAGTGAAAATGTCAACACTATTATGTATATAATACACGCACTTATAATATGTTATAAGACATTTAACACACTCTTTTACAACATAAGGACATTATACAATATTTTCTTGTCATCTTTGTAATATATTTTTGTTACCACTGATTAAAACTTCACTGTCACTGGGTTTGATTTAATTACCCACAGATATAAAAAAAATGTGGCATTGATATAATTATTAGCTCTGTACTCTCTTATGTAAGTTTATATTGATATTTTAAAATATATTCTGTTTTTAGTAATTCCCATTATTTACAAGGTAGTTGGTGATGCTGCATCGATTTTATTACGTGAAAAAAGTAAAATTATATCTGTTCATCACTGCAAAAAAAAAAAAAAAAAAAAAAAAAAAAATACAAGACTGGAAATAAATTGGGATATGTTCAGGAAATAGTCTTATACTGAATATAGTTTTACTCTAACCTTCAAGCGATTTACACTCATTCTAATATTTGAATGTTATTTTGTCCCAGTTATGGTATAAACGAAATGTTTGTTCGGTTGATTATGAATTTATCGAAAACGTTTATGGTTTTGTTTATTGTTTCGAGGAAATGAACTAAGTCGCCAATTGTTTTAGAAAATCAAAACAGGAAAGATTTAAAACTGTCAATAATTATCAGCTCAAAGGCGACCTGTAGTTATTACTAAAAGATGAAAATATGATAAGATAAAATTACATTTATAATAATTCACTATCAACCAAATCTCTAAGAGATAAAACATTAAGAATGAATATCAACCATACTCAATGTTTTAACCGGCGATTGTACAATATTGTAATAAATGGATATTACAATATGATCTTTGAAAGGTATTACAGCAATAGGCTTTGACAACGTAACTTCCGATCTTGTAAAAAAAACCTAAAATATTAAAGAAGTTCTCATTTACGTAGTGGAGGTTTTTTGGATATATATATATATATATATATATATATATATATATATATATATATATATATATATATATACACACGTTACTTTTAACCAAACGTACAATTTTCCAACTTTTTTTTTCATATCAGTTAAAAATATAATAAATATTAAATTTGACTAAAATTAAACTAACATTCTGTGATTTTTGAAGTTTGTGTATCGTTCATTTGTTACTTATTTCCCTCTCATAGACTACTTTGTACATTTTTGGTAAATTGAAATATAAAATTTACACAATTACATTTATTTACGATAGACATAAAAAGTTGTGCCGAAAAACATTTAGTTCGAATTTGATAAAAGGATGTCATTTCTATGTAAAGAATTTTGGTTATCCTAGAGTACATTCTAGTTTTTAGCGTTTTTAATAAAAAATATCTCTTTCACAGATTAATATTTCCATTGTGGTATATTAGATATACTAGAGTAAAAAGCTTTTTAGTTCGTTTGAAACCACAGGGTACCGTGGAAACATCAGGATGTTAGGAATAAATTCAATCGTAAAATATGCAATTGCTGTTGATGAAACCTTATTTTGGTTTTAGTTAAATAACCCTTGATACGGATAATGTAGCGCCAAGTGTAACTCCAAGTGTAACTCTGCTTCTGCAGGAAGATAATGAAGAGCACTTTGAACACCTATCTTAATAACCCTAACAAATTAGTCTTTATTTTATGCTATATTATTAAATCTCGTTTAATTCCAATAAGATTTTTTTTATGTATTTATTATTTTTTTTACGTCAAAAAACACTAATGTTTTAACTTACTGTTGAAAGATCCTGTATATTATTGGTATAAAAGCTAGTTTTTCAGTCGTAGGTGTGAAAACGTTTTCCTTTATAATATGTAGTTTAGATCTTTCCTTGCACATTATCACATGTTATTGTCGGTGGATAAGTACTGCGATGAATAAGGTGTATGAAACATGACAGATGGAAGACTATAATGTACGACACGGTCCACCTTTTTCAAACTAAGCTCTCTATACAAGAGTTGTTATGATCCAAATGTTTTAATATTTGAACTTTTACAATCAATATTAATTATACTACTAGTTGTACATGAATTATGGAAGGTTTTCGTACTGTATTTTATGTATTATTGTTCTGAAAATATTATACAACAAAATGTGGTTAGTTACTTAAATTTATTTAATTCTAAAGTAAAGTAAATAACTACTGTTAGTAAAACGTGTTTTTACTACAACTGCAAACGTATTTTCATCCTGAAAAAAAAAAAAAAAAAAAACATATTTTTTAAAAACGTAATGTGTAAAATTTGGAAAACATGATTATTTTTATCTTTGCTTTTTGTAAGTTTCATTAGAAACGCGCTTTTGGCCAATACAAAATTTTTATATTATTGAGTATAAGTAAGTCCCTTATCATAATATGGTTTGACATTTAAACAATAAACATTATGATTCTGTGCATTCTACAAACATACCGGTATTAAATCAATTACAAATGTGGTGACATAAAAGAAGTGTAATAATATATATATATATATATATATATATATATATATATATATATTCTGATATGTGAATTATAAAAGTATTACTTATATTAATCTGTGTCGTAGTAACACCGATAACCCTGGCTATGAAATGTCCACAGATTGTACTCTTTGGAAATAATATATCATAGTTAGATTAAAATCTATATGTAGCCTCGGTTTATCGAATCAATTCCCAGGTTTACTAACAATAAAATTATGGGTAAGACACTATTTGCTAACAAAACTTTGAAACAATTATAATAATCATGCAAAATTACTTCTTAAATTTCTATTAGCAAACTAATGAACTACTTTATGTAAAACAAAATATAGAAAACGTGTAAATACAACATTAAATTATAGTATAATTCCGCGAACAAATATGTCTTCCAACTAACCGATTGCGCTGATATTGCAGTATTGTTCATTGTATTTTATTTTTATAATAGTAACCTTACTCTGAGGCATTTTTATGCCGACCTTTGTGGAATTTAGCCTTTGTCTCGAGTTTTGTTGTTATTAAAAGTTAATAAACTTTGCATTCCGTTTGCCATTACACGGATCGGTTTCACATTTGGTGAGAAAACAGTTGCAAATATCCGCTCAGAGCCATTTCATAAAAAACAATATAATAATCCATGTCGATGAAGAAGAAGCATTATTATTTTTCAGTATTTTATGAAAAAAGTAAAAATAGTTTCTTCTATGTCAATTCCTTAATTAATTTGTTTTGAACAGATAAATAATTTTGAACCAAACTCTAACATAATTATATTATGTCATTGTTTAAATCAAGTAGTGAGGAGTTTAATGAAATGAGCAGAATTAGATTCATTTATAATAATTTGAATATTTTAACAAATGAAATTTTCCCCATTTTACAGTTATATAATAGTTGCTGCAAATAGGATAACAGTTGGTATAACGAGCAGTCTTTGGAAATTGGTATTCAGTAAATTGACAATATGTTTGGGGAATATTTTAATTATTTATTTTTGTTGAAAACCATAAGTTTTCTGTCAATGATTGCTTATTTAAAAATGATAATTTAAAACTGTCTCTATCCAATATTTTTATTATAATTTTAGTTTAAAATATTTTAAGTATATTGACCGGAAATATTGACCATGCAACTACATCAATGAAATTAATATCTTTTTTATTTATTTTATAATATTTTATTAAAAATTACGGACAAAGATGGATGGTGAATGAATTTAGTATATAGCCAACAATAAAACTCGTAGTTTCAATCAACCTTTAACCATTTCGTTGTACTACAAATTAATTGTTCAAAGCAACACACAATTTATGTATTTTCAAAATTGATACTACAGTTATATTTATATAAGTTTGGAACACATTATATAATGTTCCCTTAGAAATGACTTTAGTTTTAAACACACTAAATATTACGGGCAGTACTCTATATAACATTTCCAACATGAACACAAATTTCTATCTACGTTTGACTTACATTCTTCTCGACATAACATGTTGCAACTATACTCTTCCAAACGAACAACAAGGGGCCTATGGCATAAATGCACATAAAGCCTAGACTAATCAGTTTTACTTTTATGTTTTTCATGTATTTGAAGAAAAAATTATTTTTCAACGCAGACATATAATAAAGAATATATGATCAAATAAAGAAAACTAGCAATCGAATAACGCCAAAGTCTAAAAACAAGAGTAAATTCTGAGTGTCATGATAATGAAGAGAAGTATCTTATCAAAATCTACACGTAAAATTTGTTGATCCAGCTAGGGTATTTTGGGGATATCACAATATTACTTCATATAATTCAAATTTTAATTGTTGAATATCAATATGCGTTTTGCATATTCGTATTATTCATTGTGTGGCATAAACTATATAAATATTAGTAAACGATAAAAATTTTTATTATTATTGTAGTTTTACCTAATTATCAAAATAGCAAAAAAGAGGTTAATTAAATAACAATATTTCACGACGTCCTTATACATCTATTTAAATCAAAGGTACCTAACCTACCATAACAAATAATCGATTTGAAAAACTAGATTTTTTGATTTCCATTATCAATTTTGATATTGATATTAATATATGCAGATTAGGAAGATGCCCAAAACGAGTTTTGTTTTTACGCATTTGTGGCATGCTTTCAAGAAATATATATTTTAAAAAATTAGTTTACAAGAAACAAAATTCAGCAGATTTGTAAGCACTGTAAATTCTTTTAAAGGAAATGTAACTTGTATGGATACGTTTCAAGGTTTTTCTTTAATAACTCCTTCCCCAAAAAAAGAAATTTACTCATATGTATTTTACAAAACGTTTATTTATATAATTTTAACCGCAATATTGTTATCTGTATCAATAACTTAAGATGCTGAAAGAAATTGATCTACAAATAAAATTGTTTCATGACATTTAACAAGGCAGCAACTCAATTACTTCTTGAAAAGGCCCAATCTGTTGACTTGAAAAGGCCCAAACAAACAAAAATAGACTATAATACAGATTTCCTTAATATTAGCACATAAATAAATAACTATACATATAAACAAATGAAAGTTGTGCTAATTTATTAAGTTACAATAATATATATATATATATATATATATATATATATATCTTTTGTGTGGTGCAAAATTAATACATTATATTAAAATATATTTTACATTTTTATTACTGTTATATCGTTTCTATTTCAATTAATAGATTAAAACGACTTGAATTCCAATGAACATTCCACAAAACTCTATGGAAAATAAATCAAGAATGATTGTTTAAGTTTAAGTTAAATATAAACAGATGTTTTCTTACATAATTACACTAACCTTTAGTTTAAATAATATATTTGTTTAAAACACGCAGACACTTTTTACCAAAAACATTTTATAATTTCCAACAACTATAATGAAACAGAACTATAAGAATAAACTGAAACAAAGTTTAGTTAGAAAGAAGTATCTGTAAGTTAGAAAAAAATGGACTGTTAGAGGGGTGAAAAAGGTATTAAAAACGGATTTATTGGAGTTTTGATACGCGAGTAATGGAGTAGAATGATGGTGGGAAAATCACGTCGTTAAACTGCGCTAAAATTCCAAATATTTGTGTTCTCCACAAAACTGTGATAAAAATAAACTTCGTACTTCATTACAACATAACTTGTAACGTGTTTCTATTCATGTATAATACAACCTCCATCACCATAAAACCAAAACTATAAAACTGAAATTTTACTACGTAAGTTTTACCGGATAAATACTATTACAAAATATTTATATTAACAACCATTTCAATAAATTGATAATAATGATGCTAAAATTATTCATTACTTTTCAATGTAGTAATGTATTGGAAAATAGTGACCAAACTATTAGACTTTTAGACTGTCTAATGATAATTTGATGATATAATACGTTTAAATTACGTAAATAGTTAAAGTTGTTTTCAACTAAAAATAATCCTAATAAACTTTGTCATCGTACTGTAAAGATATTAGACTGTAAAGTATGTGAAATGTTGTCCATACTTTTATTGGTAATAATTATTTGTTATTGTTATTCAATATTAATATTTGTAGGCAATCGCTTTCACCGGCACCTTCTCTACTCTAAAACTGTAAAAACATTTAGTAGACCTACCATAGAATTATACACAAATTATGTGATATAAATAAAATGAAATATAATTACATAAATTGATTGATTTTCATTTCTATAATAAACCTATTTAAGTTACTTCCTTATATATTAACAATACTACCGCCCTATAACCGAAAATGTATTTAGGTAAGTGTTGTTTTAACTGTAGTTTCGAGGCATTCAGAACTTTTATTGCTACTTACGAAGGTTGTAAAGTTTAGCGATCCACATAAAAATCCTTAATAGTAGATAAATTTCAAACTTCACTCTAATATGCAAAATTATAAAGTAAAATTTAATTTGAAATGTTACTAAAAATTATAGTTAATCTTTTGAACTATGCATACGTATGCTCATATATGATCATAATGTTTCTAACCATTCGTTAGAGTTAATTTAAGAATATTAAACTACGATGTAATATCCAGAAATTAAAATATAAAACCATGAATAAATTTCTATTTGAAAACATTGGCAAATACATTTAAAAAAAATTATTATCGCTGCTTCATTTAAAACAACTTGGGATTTTATAATTTTTTAATTATTGATACGACATATCATGTTTTAAGAAAGCATGACTTAAACTATAAAAGCTGAATTTCTTTACTTAATCATTGAAATGTCTTGATTGAAGACAATTTTGTGTGTTGTCGATATTTGGTAGTTGTTTTGTTTGGTTTTCAATTCGCCAACTATATTCAATATAGGACTATCAATGATCTCATACAAATGACACAGGGCGAAAAGAAGTGATTTTGTAAGAGATAACCTGTTTACATAATTTCTTAAAATGAGCAAAACAATTACCAATCCAATCACTAATATATATATATATATATATATATATATATATATATATATATATATATATATATATATATATATATATATAAGTGAGAGAGTGAGAGAGAGAGAGAGAGAGAGAGAGAGAGAGAGAGAGAGAGAGAGAGAGAGAGAGAGAGAGAGAGAGAGAGAGAGAGAGAGAGAGAGAGAGAGAGAGAGAGAGAGAGAGAGAGAGGGAGAGGGAGAGTTTGTGAGTCAGGGTACGATCGTTGTGCGTAGGTGAGTTGAGTCAAATATTTTACGTCAACATTAGATTCAAGTTAAATAGTGTTAATGAGATAACAAAAGTTTTAATATATTATATATCTTTTATGATATACCTTATTTTTCATAAATTTCTACGTGTAGATGTAAACATAATAAGCTGCCTTATATAATCAAATTTAAACTACACAACTTAGAAACATATGCAGTTTTCGCTGGAAATTACACGAGAGTTTATTATATACCTCTAATATTTCCCACAAATATAAAACCTCTTTAATAGAAACTTTTTTTTTGTAATGTACCTATAAACCAAGAATATAAAATATGTATTGATTTAAAGCTGAATGAAGTAATATACAATACTATAATTATAGAAAGATTTCTTATATAGATATAGTTGTTAGGTAAATACATATAGTATTTAATTTAAAATTCAACCGTAATCAATAAAAGTACTATACCCCTGAGGGAGCTCTACAGAATATACTAAAAATATATGTGTCATCTAATCACACTTAAACTTGGAACCGGTTTACAAATCTATCGTTTTGGTAAGCTGTCAACGAAAGCGTAACAAAAATCGAACACAGAAAGGTGTTGGAGGCTGTTCTCGTTTTTCTTTACCCACATGTACTTTCTTTTATCGTTCGATTTCTCAATTTAGATTTTAAAAAAATAATAAAATTTTAATATAATAAATAAATATTGCCTGTAATGTATTGTTTTACTAAAATGGTTCTAATCAACGCGATCGTATTCCACTCTTACAATAATTTTATTAATAACTTAAAATGAATCTCGTATGTACACGTTAATAATTTTATTTGGATGCCAAATATACATATATTTGTCTATACTCCATATAGGCGGAGTATATCTTAATTATAGCCTACTCATTAAATATCACAGGCTTTCAATAACGTTCGTCATTGTTAAATTGGTATCATCACTTGGTAATTTGATGATACTTTATTAGGAATATCTTCATACCTAATTTATTGCCTACGTTAAATTTAAGCAGCTTATTAGTACTTATTAAGTACGTTCCTAATGCTAGCCTTGGAAGTTCTAATTTTGAAACTACTTCGGGGATGGACTTTATTGGGAATTATTGTCAAAACTGTCGCACGCTTTACACAGTCTACTCCGATGTTTCTAGTTTTCTCAGGTATTTGTTTACGTCTACAATGTCAAGTTCTACTCATTTTTTAAATCCAACGTGTATAAACATATGGCAAAGAGTGCGTGCATCATTTATTAATGATTTATTTCCCCCACATCATAACACAGTTGAACAGTTCCAAATTTCTTTAAATTTAAAAAGAAACCAAATTTTAAACAAACACACAAATCCTCTTATTTAAAGAATTATTATTAATATTCTTTAAATAAAGGACCAATATTATGTTGTGAACATTTTAGCTTATATTGTTTAGCATTATTTCCATTTTGAGTTTTATATAAAACACACTTCAAAATAACTTCTCTGCGTTATTGTAAACAATTTTCATAGATTTTTAAATTCAGAACATTTAATTCATATTTTGTTAAACAATTGTGATTCCAAATTTTTGAATACAGGGAGTAATTTACAATGTTCAGGTACATGTCATAAAGTTAAACTTATTTTAAGAACACTTTTTTATTATGTCATAATGAACTCTAACACTGATCTCGACCAAGCAATTTTCTTCTTTGAGAGTTATGGTTATAGAAAAAAACTAAATCTACAAGTTAATTCTCTAAATTTATAACCTATTTTATTATAATTTATAATCAACGATCATATATTTGTAAAAGAAAATTAATTTACGTTGATGTTAGTCAACTTTAACCCCATATATAACTTGCTATTAAACAACACTTTTTTATTAGGTAAAGGATATTATTGAAAGATATTGCTGTTTTAAGTAGAAAATATTATAAAATTTACAGATTTATGTTATTTTAAAAATGTATTTTACAAATTTTTACTCTCCTTTGAATTGCAGATAAATATTTGTTAAAGAATTCTTGTTTATTAAAACTGTATAATTCTAATGATGATGACTACATTACATTTATCAGGTGTACAACTTAATATTTAAAACATACATTATACTGAATAGAATATAATGTATCAGAATGCATGTGCAAAAATATCAGTATTTTTTTGTTTATCCTTTTTAGCAATAATGATTGGATATGAATAAAACAATGTCTTTCAACTTTAAAAATAAATGTGTAACTGTTGTTTTAATTTAACTCATTTAATTTAATTCATATTGTAGAATACAGTTTTTATATTTCTTTGGAAGAGCAGATGTGTTCATGCGATTTATTGAATATTTCTTATTTGTGTATGTTTTAAATATTGATATTTACATTGATTTCCACGCCAAAATAAAATTTCTTTCTTTATAACAAATCTACGTCCATTTATCCTTAATTAGAAATCTCGATTAACTTATTTAAGTTTGTTATTAAGGTTAAAAATTTAAGACAAAAAACACAAAACAAGTGTATATGACACACATTTAATACATACGAGACGATATAATTCGTTTCATTCAACTCTCAGGAGAAAATGAAAAAAAATATATTATCAACCAAATATATAGCCAAGTTTATACAGAAGAAAGTTACATTGGGGATTTAGAGACGGTTTGGCTAATGGATCCCATAAATATGGTGAAACAGCTTTTAAAACATTAGTTTATTCAACATATATCTACAATAAATTGGTAAATATATATTGAGCAAAGACACATCTAATCGACCAGGAAGTATTCTTGTGATCACAAGACTAAGGGTAGACATTTGCATATAGAAATGGATCTATTATGAAACATACTTCTAAAAGGATTTTTTAGTTTCAACATAAAGTATCTACTTCTATTTACATACTGAAAATAATTCAGATTTAATTTTAAACTAAATATGTAAATTTACTTTTGACGGTTTTTTGTATGTTTTGTATTTTTTTATTTTTTTTTATTTTTTATTTTTTTTTTAATGAACAAATAATAAATTTATTAATCCATATATTTTCTCTTTGTTATTAATATTACTCCTAATAAAGATGCACATTTTACATGACTGGAACAGAATAATTACATATATATATATATAATCTGCTGTTAGAAACGAGTAAATGGACTTTTTTCCAAATTCTGTGAAACTAGAATTGTTTTCGGAAAAATGTATATGAGTTGTTTGGCTACGCATGCAATTTGTATTTAACGGTTTATATCAAAAATGTAAAGTATTCATACCAGAATTACAACTTTAGATAATGGACTACAACCTAAAATAGACGACGTCTTCTTTAAACATTGGAAATCAAAGCTCTAACAGAGTTTTGCTTTAAATAAAAATTAATACTATGTTGTTGTTTTACACTTTTAAAGCATATTGTGCAGAAATTAGTATATTGGGAATATGTATGATATCACGGTTTCTGCTCTAGCAGCTTAAGAATGTATCACGCAAAATCTTACTGTTATATATTTATACTCTTTACTGGCTCCAGACATTAAAATTTATATGTTATGCATTACTCTGCTTTGTCCAAAACATATTTTGATTCTTTATTTTTTGAAAATTAAATATTATTTTATATTTTCCTATATATTTTATGTATGTGAAAGCATTCAGTTTCAAAACATTGAAAATAAATTGATAACTGTCAACATTATTTCAACTGGAGGAATTGAGATATAGCAGTACATGCTCTTAAGTATGTTATGCCGTCATCTCATCAATCCTTATGACAAATCTAACCCGTCTTGTAAGTGCGAGAGAAGAGGAACGTCTGATTAGATGACAGATATGACATGTTTAATTCACCATATTCAGTGGCATAGATACATATAAATTATTAAAACTTATTGTTTCTTAAAATTAGACATTAAGATAAATATCACATACTTTTACCTTCCTGGTTTTATTAATATCACAAGATCGATTAGAGCTACAACACATAATAAGTCAACTAATTTTAATTATGGTAAGACTAATTCGATATTATGATTTGACTTAATATTCCAGCTTAGATATTAGCATACTTCATACATTTCTTCATAAATTTCATACAAAGTTCTACTAAAATAATATAAATTAATATAAAGTTAATTCTCTAAGAAGAAACATTAACATTAGTTTAGATAACATTAATATTTTCAGCAAAAAAAATCAACTCTGGTATATTATTATATAACTATCAAAAGCACAACTATAATTCTCAAGCGACGTTTACATCTTATACATATACATAACTCATCTAAGATACAACCCGAAGGTTATACCTTAAACCACATTTTTAATTATGTGTCGTACATAGAGTCGTAATATATTTCAACCCACACAAAAATTAAAAATTTGCTTCTTTATCAAAATATGGTTGTTATTCGATTTCTGCGTTTATGTCACATAGGATTTAATTTGTAGACAATAAAAATAGACTAACTACTACTATTTGTGACTTATTTAAAGAAGTACCCGTGAAAACCGCACCTTTGACAGAAATCATGTTTATAGCATTATTCTTGAAAGATTATCTGAAATAATGAGAACCCTTGGCAGGGTTAAATGTTTCACGGTGATAATATTTTATCTTACAAAAGTGATTCCACACTCCATAAAATGGTCGTGACGTCATGTTCCTCAAATAAAAATATATTAGGCCTAACCATATGTAAAGTTATTTAATTAGCAGATATTTCTTGTTGAAACTCCATATTCAAGGATAAAATAAAGCAATAAAGCTTAAAGTTTCAAAATGTTTTAATAATATAAATGAGATACAATTGTTTCGCTTTGCGGCATCATCGGGCTACTGATAATTAACAGGTATAGACAAACAGGTATATTATTAAAACATAATAATTGCTTTATTGCTTTATTTTATACTTAACCTTATGTATTTTAGTTATGTATTATATACCTACTACATTTGTAATTGTGTACAAAATTGTCAATCCATATTATATGATTTTGTACAACCAAAATAATTTTGAATTTACTATATTCGGCTCAGAAAATTAGATGACAATAAAATTTCTGTAGTAAGGTTATTACTAAAATTTTAAAAGCTCTGAACTCTACATGACGACTCATATTTATTGTTTCTAAAGAAATAAGTATAGTAAGGGTTTGAAGTTACACTTAAAAATATTGTTTACGTCGAAAATGACATGGGTAACAGAAACTAACAATATGTACTCGTAGATAAAAACTGATTAAAAGGCTTGCAAAAGCAATCATTTTTAGAAATTATTATAGGCCTATACTGCTATATGGACGCTTTATAAACAATCTTATTGTATTATATAAACATACTAAACACGACATTCTAAATAAATGTAGATTCTACTTGACAGAAATGTAAGTTAAATCTTTTAACTGTAAAATATGTTGAATTTTACTTTCCCACAAATACTTTGTATAAATAAGTTATGTAGGCCTGATTGGTTCAAAAAGTCTAAGTCAATATTTTAGTGAGTATATACAATTTTCGGTCCCCTGAGTCCAAAAAAGTAGTTTTTGAATTTATTTCTGTTTGTTGTTTGGTGTCTATCGTACGCCCAGTGATGTTCGGCCTAAAACCAATATTTATTTTAATCAAATTTAGTATTTGTGTACATTTTGCAAAAATTTCTAGAGGTTAATTTTTCATTTAAAAAAAGTCAAAATTAGGTTTTAACTAACTTAACCAAAAAAATACAAAACTCTTACTATTTATCTCTAAAAATTTGCTCTACCAATTTTGATTAAATTTTGATGAACCCTAGTCTCTAAGGACACAAGTGGCTTTAAAAATACCGGTTAATTAATTATAGGTAAAATAAAACAAGAAATCTGTAGGAGGTAATATAAAAGTCGTAGTTCTTAAAGAGTGACGTTCCGAACCCTTGTTCACTAGCGAAGATTATAACGGTTGTGGAATTATTAAGAAACAAAAATATAAATCTTGACAGCAATCTATATTTACTATTAAAATAAAAAAAAGCTATATTTACTATTTTCAAAAATGAGCCCGTAGTTGACATTCACTTTTTTTAAAACAACTATTAAGTTGCATTTGTTGTGACGATTAGTTTTGATTGATTTTAGAGATGTACGAAGGAGATATTTTGTGCAATATTATGTCAAAATTCCTTTTATTTAAAGAAATAGTGTAACTTTAGTTTCATTTAAAACCCAACCATTTTCGATTAGACCATCTAATCGAATTTTTGTAAGGTCAGGTGGGGGGGGGGGAATTCCAACATATACAAAAATATATCCTATTTAATCCTTTAATGACATTTTCCCTAAACAAAAGTTGCTTTTACTCATTAAAATACCAGGTAGAAACACAATGTTCACATACATACCTAATACATACATAGTTTGTATAATGTACAAAAGATACATTGGTTTTCTTTTGTATTAGTAAGTTAAATTTAGAGAGGGCGGTGATTTTGAAACACTTGGGATGCACTCTACAACTATTTACATATTTATTTATGTATCATTTATTATAGCTGTTTTCCTGACAGTTCATGTTGAAAGAATGGTATATCTAATACAAAAAGAAACTGGACTTAAATGACGGCTAAAATTTAGAAAACAAAATTTCACAATTGTTTTGTTATGAAATTTCTGTTTTGTTAAAATGAAACAATCAACACGACTAAATTTTATTTATTTTTGAATTTCAATAAGTAGGTAATATTTCATTGAAATTATTAATAAATAAACATTCTTGAATATATTTTAAAACTATTTACCAGATTTAATGAAAAATGGTAAATTCATTAACAATTTATTATCATTATTATTTATTTGTTTATTTATCGAAATTGATGTCAAATTTAAAAACATACCAATATTTAAATAAACAATTATTAGCCTTAAATAACTTTTATTTCCTGGATATTGATTGGAAATTAAATTTTAAATTATCGTATCCTTTTCTTTTATTCTGATTTTTAACGTTAAATGTAATTAAATGTACGGCTAATTATTCACATTTCCGTTTTAGTGTCACAATGACTGTAAAGTCTTTACATAAAAAGGAAAAGAATGGCTGTAGTGTGAATGAAAGCCTTACAAGAAAGAGTAAGTAAAGCCTTACATCCTAAGGTAAACGTGACTATAATAATTTATTTGGGTCAAATTTATAAGCCATTTTCCTTTCACAATGCCTTAGTTTTAGCTTACTGGTGCAAACCTTTTTTATTTGACTGGTGCAATATTTTATGTCATAAAAGTAAATAAGCCTAACGGGAATAAATCAGAATTAAATACTAAATTCTAAATAGATTGAGCATTATACGTTTCTAAAAATATGTTAAATTGGTACTGAGTTATAACTTGATATCACCTGTTAAATACCTTGTTCAAATTATAAATTTAAAAAAATGATTGTAATACATTAAAGTTTGAATCAAACAATATAACCTCCACCAGATTGGTCCAACGAAATCTCACTTTTCACTTCGTAAAATTGAAGTATAAGTGAAGTAAATCAGTAAGAGGAAAGAAGGTTATAAATCATGTAGATGCTAGGTTTTAAAACATTTCAGAGAGTTGAAATTTTATAAAAGGAAGGCCTCTTGGCATTAATGAATACACTTTCTATTCAATTGAACAGGAACTTACGTCTTTAAGTTTCCAAGAAACCCTATTCGTTATATTTATTGGAAAACTTAGCTTTAGTGCTCTCTTAAATCCTGTCCTTAGAGAGTGAAGACTGAGAGTTATTTTCTGTGTTTTATGAAATTCCAGACACGTTACGTGAATATAGGTTCCAATAAGAAAATTATTTAAAAAAGTGATTTTAATACAAAGAAGAAAGTCTCTAATGGTAAGTAGTTTATACCACTGTTTATTGTTATTATAAACTACTGGTTAAATAGTTTAATGTATTTTTGTATTACAGAACAAAATATAAAAATAGCTAAAAGTAGTCTTTAATTTTATGACATATAGGGTGCAAAAATATTGCACAACCTTTCTAATACACCCATGCACAAAAACAAATATAATATTAGAAATATAAAACTTTTGTATAAAACATAATTTCTATAATACCTACACGAACAATTTTTGTTCCTAATCAATTATTGTAGAACTGGATTTTTTGGGGGAACGGGGACATAAAATTTAAGCTTCTGGTCGATGGGACTATATTTTATCAATATATTTAGAAGAAAATTGAGATTTTGAGTTATTCGAACGGGTTGTAGAGCATTGCATAAATGGACGAAGACGGACAGACCACTAATAATAGCTGAGACATATACATGTTCAAAAAAGTTATTTTAAATTCCAGTTTCTTTTAGTTCTTCGATAATAGAAGTTATCTCGTTTGCGTGTCCCTTATGTCCTACATCATGAGATATAAGTGGCGCACTATAAGTCCCGCTATAGGAATAACATACTAATTGAAGGACGGCAAAACGGAGGCATCCCGAGCGGGGAGTGCATTGTCGTTTACACGCTCCTGGACCTCTTAAGAATAAAAAAACTACAATGAAACATATATTCCTATTCTGCATGAAATGCTTCGTCCAATGGTATAAATATATTTTTTGTTTAAAGTTATCTATTATTATTACTATTATTATTATTAATGAAGAGTTTTAGAAAGTGTTATAGGATGACATGACATGTTTTATTGGTACCAAGAAATTCTCACATCCCCCAATCTAGCTTCTTCTTCACAAAACTCTAACACACGAAAAACAATCTCACGTGCCTGGCCATTAGAATCACAAATTTAACCTTCTAAATTTTCGAAATCTATTTTCAATAGTTGTAACAAACTAATGGTTTCCAAAATTAAAATAATAAAGATGTTAATATAGATGTGACTTGACCTACGATTATTCATTTTTTGGTCCTAACGTCAGAACGTTATATTTCATAGCTGATAGTATATATATATTAAGACTGGAATCCTGGTCCTCCTTGGAATAAAAAAAAGACCCTTTTCACAAAGCAAACACGTTACACAAAAATAATATAAAATAATAATACCAATTAAACCAGGATGATAACATTTCACTTGCATATTTATAAATTCACTTGTAAACTTCAATTTAGGATTTCGTGTTCTGAAGCAACCTACGATCACTAATTTAACCTCTAAATCTTCTGCTTTAGTTTTGTGTATGTAATCTATGAAATTATTACTTAAGGAAATGTCTTTTACAAAATAGCCAACTTCTACAACAATAAGGCACAAATTGACATACGTAAAAAAAAAAAAAGCAATACTTTGATAATAATTAACAAAATTAGGGTTATATTTTTTGTTTATTTATGCTTGATGAACGTAAAGTTACAAATATCTTAATAGTCACCAAATTGGTAAACGCATGTTGAAATAAATAAAATAACAATAGACCCTAACTTCTAAGAAACAAGTTATAACCAACCAAACTATTCCTCAACGTCTTCTAAAAATTTTCAGTTTGGAGGGAGCTATGAAGTCACAAGGTGAATAAAATATGGATGACTTGCAATAAAATTCAAATATTTCAAAAAGGCGAAAGGAATTTCTTTCAAATTTTTAATAAATGTAAGCAATTTTGATCGAATCCAATATGTCAAGTCATATTTTTTGTATTTTAATGGTTATCATTTGAAAAACTCATTAATTATATACTAGGGGTAAAGACAGATTATCGTGGTTACGTACGTTTTACTGACGGCATCGCAATCAAATAAGTGTTTTGTAAAGCGCAATACTCGAACAACAAAAACATAATTCTAAAAAATTTAGTATAATTCTCATTATAATGACCTTGAGTTAATCACTCATAATTTAAATTGAAAAGGATTGCGTTGAAAAGACGTTTATAATATTAATTTAACAATGTTAAACAGTACCACAACATTACTACAGTATAATATTACTGTTTGACTTTCTAACCTTACTTTTTGTAGTGAAAATATAAAAACTGTTTCTATTAACAAACTAAGCTATTTCAACAGTTTCATAATATCCTGTAAATATATTACATAATGTATTTTTAAATTTAATTAAATCTATTTATTGTTTAAACATCTAGAAGTAATGAAGGTCTATACATATTACATCTCTATATATTTATATTGTCTGTTACGTTTTATAATTGCTATTTAATGAGGTCTGGTGTATATCAAGTATATATATAATGAATCCTAACAGAAGGAATAAAGAAGCGTGCAACAAAATGAAACTTACAATTATGATTGTTAAAAAGAAGGTTAAAAACGTATTTATTTCCTGTGTTCTTCGATACTCTAGTGTCCGAGCTTTTAGTTCCGAGTGCAAGTGTTTCAAACAAAACTGCATCATTCAGTTGAACTTTTTCTTTTATTATCATTGATTGCTGGTGGAGGCATTTTAACACAACTATTATACGGTAAACTGAAACAAAAAATGTGGATAACATTATGAATTTTAAAACGAAAATTATTTACACATTTTAAACAACTTAACATGCAATTGATTTACATATAACCGATCCCATTTGAGGTCTTAAACATACGTTATTTGATATGATAATACTAAAAGTAAGGTTATATGTATATTCTGGTTGTTTAAAGGCGAAAAGCGTGTCGGTCAATATCACCATAACAACGGGAAGAAAGTAACAAAAAATAAAGACCCTTAGAACTCAAATTCTCTAATATCGTCAATTTTGGAAAAAAAACAAGAGTTGGTCAAGAGGGTCCTAATAGATAAGATAAAAGAGGGAGATGTAACATGAAGTAGGTGTAGGTAGTTATTTTCCCTCATTATTACCAATGGCTTACTCACCATAAATGAGCATCTGAAGATCTAAGGTTCGATAAATATATACGTGTTTCATTGAGTTCTACAAGAGGGACTATTTTATTTACGAGATTTCCCAGAGGTTTAACGACTTTAGTAAATCCAAATCTCAAGCGACAACAGAAATGTCATAAAATTCCAATAGTCGTTTGGCACTTATGTCATCTGACTCAATTATGTAGGAACCATAACATATCGTCTTTTATGTGAGGACCACTATTATTTGGAATACAATATTATCTCTGTCAAGAGTCGATAAAACGTCTTTAGTTTAATTTATATGTATTGAAAATCATACGAATTTATACCAAGGATAAATAATTTACAAGTAATGAATTATTTTTCAATTTACATAGCAATATAACACAAAAATAATGAAAAGAAAAAGTAAACTACTTTCAATCACCTACGTTGTATATCTATTGTTTCGTACAATTGAAGTGTACGAATACTGTAACCTACAACTAATTTTCAAGAGTCTGATTCTCCCACTATCGGGCCTAGAATATTTAAGTTGTTAATGAACCTGCAGCTAATACATTTATGCTTATAAAATGTTTTGAACAGGCCTGTAAAATAAGCGAATATCAAATGTCACGTTATGTCTATATTCAACTTAGATTTGCAACAACATATTTGCTATTTGGTATATTAGAGATATAATAGCTTCCATTAATTTTTACTACTATTGGTACGTTTGATGTGATATAGTTGGTTGCAAGATACATTATCCACAAAATATTAACGTTTAAATATATTCACTATTTCAAAGTCGCATATTTAGAAATATTTTATTTAGTTTGACGGATGATCTATATAGTTCTTGACGAGTGTACAAGACATTAGCCATTTCAAACTGCAATCTGACTGTGAAACAATGGGATCAAACAAAGGATCAAATTGGTTAAACAATTGTGGTCTTTGATGAATTGAAGCCTAAAGATCAACCGAGATGGGAGCATACTTGGTATTTGATAAAACTTAATTCCCCATACCTCAGTCAGACCATAAGATAAAGCATCGGAGAATGCTTCTGCTGTGAGTCGATAGTCTCCTCCCAATGGGCGTGGAAGCTGTTTATTTATGTAAGGTTTTCTTTCCCTGTTGTTGAAAACTTGTATTTACGGCTTGTCACAACGGGAATAATGTTAGTGTTGTGAGTGTAATATGCTTGTGTTTATGTGTTTAAATCATTCCCCGTTTGGGACCGCAAAAGAACTGTATTACATTTCAACAAGAATTAAATAGACAATGCCCAGGACAAGGTAATATCTTTGATTGTTCAAAATTTATATTCAGCTTTAAACAGTCAGTGAGAAATATCGTTAAAATAATAATCTTCACATTTTCTAACGAAAGATGTCTCAATAATTAGTAGTAGGTGAGAATGTGCACAAATAGTAGGTAAAGAAAATAAAGTGGTAATACAATAATTGTGGATGTAGGTATTTGTAATGTCTAGCTTTTTATTTAATTAGGAATTTTGTTAAAATAAACATCTCGGATATTTATTTAATTTTTGAAGCGAGATAATTTACATTAATATCAAAAACAATAATATACACTCTGATATACAATATTACCTGTTGTATAACAGTTGATAACTGGTTGAAATATTAGAATAAATAATGTAAGGTGTGACAATCATAAATTAAAAATTAGTGTAAAGTATAAATCATAACAAACTCTGCCATTCAGTGTTATAAATAAACACATTTCATAATAGCATTGAAGAATGCTTTTTATCAAACTACATTGCTCTAAATAAATATTATAGACTGAACAATTTTTCATTCAGATTATGCAAATGGAATGCTGCAGAATATAGCTATTCGTACAAATCCGTCATCATGTGCTGCATTGTTAACGCTTGAAATTTAGAACGTGTGTCAAAATTTGTGTGGTAATATATTCACATGTACGTCATTCCGTTCTGTTAACGTTTGTTATGGAGAACGTGAAATGCGTTCAAGACAAATATATTTAGTTTCATCAATAATAACATTGTAGTGAGTGCTGATATCAGGGCTATTCTGAGATGAAGGTCAGAGAACAATTATGTGCTTTATGGATGTTTTTAGATCCAAAAGGAAAGAAAACAATGTGGTAGGATTCTATCTAACAAGTATAAAACAAGGAAAATATCACGATATAAGGGGGTATTACAATATTCCAAACAGAGGTTTATGTAATTCTAAAGCGCGTATTGGTAAATAAAATAAGCTTTTTGGTATTAGGTAAGGGATGATATTCATTAAGCTGTATCGAAATTTCTAGGTTTATTATGTAATGTAGAAACTTTGCCTGTAAGTGAGTATACAATAATATATTACATTATTATTATTTATATTATTTATTAAAATATATTAGATTTGATCTTTTGTGTGTATTACATGACGTTTCGGGAGTATAAATCAAATTCCGTCACTCGAGATAAACCTCGATCATGCTAGTTGTGGGAAGGTTTAGTTAAAATCCAAAGTTTGAAGAATAGCCCTAGGCTACAAAGCTGTTTTTGCTGATTCTACATTTTCTAATGATCAATGTTTATTATTTATTTCATTAAATACTAATCTTACAATTTTGATAAAGGGTAGTATTTTACTTAGAATTAAATGTCTTTAGTAACTTATATTTCAACATACGTCTTCTTCAAATTTATTCAACTATTAAATATATATTTTATATTAAATCGTTATAACATCACAATATTTTTTATAGTGCTAAAGTTGTAGTGGGTTCTATTACTTTTCACTAAACCATTTGGTTATATTTTTTTCTATTTATTTAAACGAATTTCCATATGATTTTACACTGAATAAAATCATATAAATATTATCAATTTAAGTTTTTCAAACAATGTAAAGATAACTGGAAATAACTTTAGAAACAAGAAAATGTTTTAAATTAATAAATTAATTTAGAAATGTAATTATGATATCGTATTACAGTAGTGTCGGAAATACGTATTCATAAAATATTGGCTTCTAATAACGCAAAGCGTTTGCATTACTATTCTATACCTTAAGGAATTTTTTTAAAGAAATACCCTGTTTTTCCTTTCCGTAAATCTTCTTACTTCTTAAAGACAACAGTTTATTCGTTCCATAGTCATAAAAATTCTCATCAGCAATATTTCTTAAATAGTTTATTTGGCTGTTTTTCCCTTTAGCTTATGAATATACATTAAAGATTACAAACTATTATTTCTCAGGGCAATGAATTGCAAAATTTATTTAAGAATGCAAAATATTGTCGCTGACCTAGACACAAAAACATTAAAATATGAATAACTTCCCGTAATTATGTTTTTAAATGTTCACATTTTACATTTCATTAATTTTTATATACTGTACAAATTTCAGGTTATTAACCAAATTGTATGTACAGAGATGGAAGTCAATGAAAATTACGTTTTAGAGTTAATTTGTAAAAGACTGAAATGATCGTTAACGCTTCCTCTAAACATTTTATCTTATTATCAGAAGGTTTTATTTATTCCCTTTTTATCACTTTAATTCTTGTTACTTTGCTAAACTCTACCAAATTCCCACACGTGTTTACTATATTTAAGTGTATAAACAAATCTTACTACCTTAGTTTGCATGCATACGTTCACATTTTTCTCACATTGCATTAATGATCAGTAATTACAAATTCTACATTGTTGGTTGTTTTTTAATTCACTGGATTTCAAGGGTGCAATAAAATCGTATTTGGTTCTTTACTTCAATCTTTATTCAGGTGGTCTTAAAATAATTATACAAAAACTTGATACCTTATTAAGAAAACCGCGTATAACTATTACATTATAATTTTAACTGCAGTATTCAGATGGTTTTTCGCCAGAAATTAGTTCAGAATTTATTTTGATATAAATAAAAGTTAAACACACTGATTCTTATTATTAAATTCTATCATGAGCTGAAAAGCATGAACATTTCTAATAATTTTTATTTATATCACTTCAAAGACATGACTTTAAAACAACAAATTGTAACTCAAACTAATTTGATCCTATTAAATCTATGTTAAGAGAGAATAAACTTTAGCTGTATAAAAAAAAATGTTTCAAATTAATAAAAAGTCAGGAAGCGATGAGTTAATAAATTTTAATTAAAGCTATTTCAAAATCAAAGGACCTAATATAAAGGTAATATTCTTAGTGTTCACAAGGAACTTGATTAAAGGAGCTTCTTAATTAATTGAAGTATTCCCAAATTGCTCCTCGTAATGTTCTAAGTTTCTTCTGATAGGTTAAGGGATCAATATAATCCGATGAATTTGTTTTACTGTCATACTCCAACAGTGCTGAATGACCTGTGAATTTATAATTTTTATGCATAATGAATCACAAACCAAAATATAGATAATACTAATAAATGAAATAAATATATATATATATATATATATATATATATATATATATATTATATATCGTTTTTTAATAAACAAAGTAGTGATTGGATACCTGATTTTCACTTGTATTATTATAATAAAGTAGCTAACATGTTAATAATAACATCTCTCCATTCCCTTAGAAACTGCTAATAAAGTATAATTGTAGAATTGAAGGAGGATGAGTCAATATTATCTAGAAATTTTCGAATGAGGTAATTTAATATTAATAATGATTCTACATAAAGTATTAATTTATTCTTTTAAAAAAAATGCTCTAATAAAACAAATATACTACAAATACATGACAAATAAATCGTTTTCACGGAATTCCTCTTCGCAAGTGTGTGAACTAGTATTAATTGGCAGAATCATATCGTTCAGGGCAAAACAAAAAATATTTTAGAAATACTCAATATAATAATTCTAATAACTTTACTTATAATTTTATATAAATAACTTTAAATATTTTAGTATATATACACAGGAATTGAGAAATTTTTAGAATTTATTTGAATATATAGTTTGAACACAACACGAAACAATTACAACGACTGTTTATTTTTAAAGTTGTGTTTTCTCTCCTATTCATAGATAATTAAATACTAAGATAATTTAATAACACAAATTATAATTTATATTTTCAACAAATATCATTTTGAAAGTTGATGAATTAATTTTTCTGTAATTAATTTTTCTATTAATTTTTCTGTAATTTCTTTAAGATATTTTAAAATGACGAAACATACATTACAAACTTTTAGCAATATTATTGGTTAAAATTTAAAAAACTTGTTTAAATATTTGAAGATGTAGTTAGTTTTAAGTGACATGTATTAACACGTGTAGGTTAAGTGAACATGAAAGAAGTTGGCGGTTGGGTCATAATTACTCTAGTTTTTCTAATCATTTAAAAACTCTTTTAGTGTCTGATTTTTTTCCATAATGTTAAGTTTGAAATTCTCCATGTCAATGCAAAATGTAGGAAATTAAATTCATTAGAAATGTTAGAGATTAGGAGAATATTTTGTAAAGACTCCAAACTGGTAACTCAATGATCAGGTAGAATTTTTGTCAAATTCACCTTTGTTAAAACCATTGTCTTCCTTATGACTTTTTTTTTTTTTTTTTTTTTTTTACTCCCTCCCCTCTTTAGCCAAGTAACTGTTCTTCTTTTTGTATTATTATATGTCAGTTTTCAATAGCTTCCTTGGTCTTTGTTAAGCTGCCTTGTAAATGCATTTGCTCACAAAGTAAGCAAAGTCTGCCTTTGCAAGACTCAATAAAATTGTAGAATTTACTAAATATTGTGTTTGTTTTTTTTCATTAAAAATGGAGTTCTACTAAGTACCTTCGGTCAATAGTGTAAATCCTCTAGTATTTGTGTTATTTATTTTAATTCCAATAAAAAAACCGTTTATCCTAAAAATATAAATCGTAACATTTATTATTAATATTTTGAACATTTGATCTTTAAATTTTTTTAAAATATATTAATAACTTGATATGTACCCAAAAAAGAGTATCAATTAAATAAAAATCATTTTAGTAAACGACATATAAATAAATAAGAAGAAGATGTACACATAGATGAACATATTGTTAATCAAGAACCGAGAGATTCAGCAGTGATTTTCTTTTCCAGAAAACACGACGAAATTTGATATGATAAGAACAACTTTCACGTCATATCACAAATTTGTTTTTTTATTTAATATGTATCTTGTATATTATTTCCTTCCTAAACATAGAAAAATATTCATCTTACCCTTTCATGTTTTGTTCTTTGAAATTTTAAACTTTTAAATAAATAAATATTACATGATATTGATATTGCTCTTCCAATGAATATTATTATCACAATTCAACAATAAAAACCTTTTTATTTATACTTGAAATATTTATTTCACTTTATCTTTAGTAACTACCTTTATTAAAAGAAATGATTACCAGCTGTTTTTATTGTGTGAAAAAATGACAAACATTAAATAAAAAGAATTGTACAGAGGAAAAAACCATCTAACAAAAGTAGTGTAATTTTAATGATAATCGATTGACAAATTTACTATAATACAGAGCTCAAGAATTTCACATTGATTTATAGTTTTTCACGTTTCACTCTTAACTAACAAAAATAAATAAAGGACAGGGGCATGGAATATACTCTACACATTACATTGTAGAGCCTCAAACCGTTTAGTTTTCAAATGTTTAAAATTTATTGATTTCTTTTAGTTTTCATTTAAAGTGTTTTGCTATTGGACGGTATAACCTACTCACATTGATGATTAGAGAAAAGACAAAAACGTTGTTAAAATAAAATTATTAATTAAACAACATTACGATAAACTAAATTTCAATCAATTTTAAAATTTAGAAAGTATCCGGCAAAAAATTAAAACCCAAAACTCCGATTTTATGAAAATTGATATCAAAGAGTGTAATAAGAATTCATTATAACATTAACAATAAAGCAAAAAATATAAAAATAAAATAATAAAAATTTGGCTTGCGTATTTATAAGTAGAACGTTCATAGAAATTGTGAGATTCCAGGTTATCGGTTGATTATTTAAAAATCGACACAAATTACTATAACATTTTGATGGAAATTAAGGAAAGTGAGCACAGTACATTTCAGTGTCTTTCAATCTACGCGATAAATGCAATTACTTTTTACTTCAGTTTTGCAGTGTTTCACATACATTTAATTGAAATATCTTACGCTAATATTGAGATATTTGAACAATCCGATAACTCATAAACCGATATTTTTTATATTAAAGTTATTCCTTCTATTTTATACTTAACTTAAAGAATAGAATAGAAGGAATATGTATTACACACATATACACAGGATGTAAAGTATGAACCCTAAAATGTATTTTACATTTTTTTCCGATTAATAGAATAAAAAACCATTTGTGTGAATGATTTATTAGTATTTAGTACCTTTTATTTGTACGAAACATTATGACGAAAGTTAAAAGAAGTGTAAATAAAAACCAAGTAACAAAAATAAAAATTAATATATATACATATTTATGTTTATATTACAATAACTTTATAGTGATTTTACATGAATTCTGAATTTTAAGTTGTTGTTTTTTAAATAACAAATATCCACAAACAAACACAAAAACAAAATCGAGATACGGTTAAACTTTTTTATGAACCAAATATGACAAAACTTGTGCCATTCTCAAATGACTGTTACACTCAGTTTCTAAAAACGTAAAACGAATATACTTGCGAAAAACTTAATGCAGTCATGGGAGATCTTACAAACATAAATTTCCTTCAGAATTTATTTTTGTGTTTCAGTATAAATAGTTTGTTTTTATTCAAGCACAAATGAAATATGTGTTACAATATCAGTGGTATTATTGATGATATTGGTGATACTATATGAGATATCAGTGGTATTATTATTTGTTATTCATAATTAATATTACAGTATCTCTGAAGGTTATTTTATGTTGTTAAAACAATAAGCATTAATTTAGTGATTCCCAAGCCATAATATGCCAGGCTTCATTGGGAACCGGTTAAGAACATTATAGGATCTTATTGAGGATTTTTTACATAATCTCTACTTTTAGAACAATTACGGGTATTTCATAAAAAATGTATATACTATGTCTATAATTAGAAACTAATTATCTTAGGATGTTCATTAAGCACCATTTCTTTATCCTATTTTTTAATCCTTTTGACCTAGAAAGCGTTCCTTGACTGTGAAATATAATGTATTTATTTTATATTTTATGTATGTTAATAAATCAACTACATGTCTTCCCATATACTGTCTAGATTACTTACGAATCTTAATGAGCCAACACGCCTAAAGAACAAATTCCTTTAAATGGTCATTTTGATTATTATGAAAACACTAAACTTCTATACAAGATGTTCTATCTCTCCGTTAAAATTATTGTTACCAAAAGTGAAAGATTTTTCATTCTACCTATTCTCTTATTTATAGAGTAACAGACCTAATGCTTGTAATAAGTCCTAACTGATCCGTCAAGAAATTAGTTATGGATTTTACTAGGACATTTCCGAATATGAAGTGGTGCGGCATAACAACTCTTTGATTTTCCTAACTGTGTAATGGTAAACAGACATGGTCGAATCATATATCACTCCTTCTTGAACTCTTACTGATGATTTTTCACTCATTTACATTGTTACCATTTTCTCTAATCTGGAAATTCAACCAGCCTTTGATACTAGTTGAAAAAAGAAAATTCTATATTTTTTCAAGATAATTACGTTATGTATATTAAATTAAAGTGGTCATTTTGATTTTTGATATTTTCAAAACTGTTGAGAAACCGGTAAGGTTTTTATTGCTCGTACAAAACAATAAAGCAGAAATACACATCATTGTACACGATAACAGTATCAGTATTCTGATAACATAACTACAAATTTACGTTTAATGAAACATGCAGTGTGAAAATGAAATGTACTGTCCTAACGCAACACATCGATACAAATAAAAAATAAAAACAATCTATTTCAAGTTTATTGTAATAATAAATATAATTTATTGTCACATTCTACTAGGAAGAGATATTAAATTATACTTTTATTAAAAAGGAAGTAAATAGATCATGAGATTAACATTTTGAACAATAAATCATTAATACGTCCATAAAAAGTTTATATCACGCAGGAGCCAATTTGCAACTGCGTAAAAACACTCCCCTTTGTAGAGACCAAAATTGAATAAACGCCAATAGATTGCTGAACCTCTTATTTATTGCATACCCTCAATGGAAAAAAACACTAATTCCATTATTACTGTTACTCTCATCATTTTACTGTTGCATTATATTGTAAGCAAATTATTGTGATTGTACTAAAAGTTGAATACATTTTTTTCTATATTTTAGTACCAGAACGCATTGAATTTCGATAAAAATGGAAATATATCATCATCAAAATCAAGCAAAATTAAATATTATATTTTTAAAAAATTAATCTGATCTACTAAATATATTTCAAGTTTAGATAGAGTTGCAGACGGGATGAACCATGCAATTATTATATTTGCGTGAAACCCGTCTAAGGGGTAACGGATAAAATTAGATCTTAAGTCTACATTTATGAAAACTTAATAACGTTTATTTAAACTACTCTATATATTTATATATTGCGATGCTTAAGTTTAAAAATAAAAAATAATTTCATTTCATTATTTGCGTAAACTTTAAAAGGTAATAGGTATGTGATTTAGTGTTGTTTTTAATAAAGTTTCTTACCTTGTTTCCATCAAGTGACCTCTTTTTTGTAGTAGTGACGCGTTTCAGGACTTTTATCCCATCTTCAGACACAACATAAATAAATTACTCAACCAAGTTCGTCATACACTAAAATTATTTACACAAAACACACATCACATTAAAAACGTTTAGATGTACACCTTCTGGCTACCGGACGGCAACTGACAGTCTGTTACCTCGCGCACTCGCAAACTTGTTCTTACCGCGGGCTTCTTGAATTCTTATCGCCGTGTTGTGCAAGATATTTAAGTTGAAATTTAGTTGGTCGTTCAATAATCGCTGTTTGTCATTTGTATCTCTTGATTTGAACGCTTTATAAATCTTTGCATGCTATCTAATAGACGAGGACCAAGGTTACACGAACCTACCAAATAACCTGAAACCTATAAAAATATGTTGTAAAGGTAGATATATGAATGCAGTCACTAATACAAAAAAAAGTCACTTGACAGAAACAAGGTAAGAAACTTTATTTTAACTAATAGTGACCTGGATACTGAAAATTAACTCATTGTTGTTAATGTTTAAAATATGTTGTCTTACACTACGCATTCAATTTTAATTGAGTTTTTTGTAGTTATCAAGAAAACAATTGTACAGATGTATAGGATATATTTGATTTATAAATTTGATCCACATGGAAAAAATATCAATAAATTTTGTTATACAATTATTTGTTTCTATTTTTCATAATTTAGTTGAAAATTCCCTTATCCACAATCTTAGGAAAATACTTAAATAACTTAACGCCTAACACAAACGGATAAACATTTATTTATTCCTTTAATTTCCTAATTCACATTCCAATAACAAAGTCATCATCAGAGGATTGATACTCCTAAGCTAAGACTAAATAATTTCGTAATAACGATGGTTCAAATGAACAAACCTCCCACTCCCCAGATCAGATGACCTATAAGAAGGAGGTTGGTCATTTTAGCCAAATTACTTAGGCATTATTTAGTTTTAGCTTTGGAGTATCTATCCCGTGATGCTAACTTTGTTATTTAAATGTATAACAGGACAAAAAAGGAATAAACAAATAATTATCCATTTTTGTTTGGCGATTAGTTATTTACGTTTTTCCTAACTTTGTAGTTAAGGGAATTTTAAAGTAAATTATGGTGAATTTCAACACAGTGCTCACAGAATATTTATCTATCGTTTTTAATAATGTAAAATATTACATTTAAACTACCGAACTGAATTTTAGTATTCGTTTCAGTTTCTTATGTTTGTTACTTCGTATGAAAAAAAAAATGAAAAAACATAATCTTGGTTGCTTGAAATTTCGATCGTAACAATATTTTCATATTAATAACAGTTAAAAATGTTAAAGCAAATATTAAGAATATATGCAAAATAAAAAGGTGTCTTAATTCAAATTATTAGTACATTATTAATTATTTTCTTTCCTGTATTATTAATATGAACTTATTTTGTCACATCCCGCTGTGCAGCAACGAACCAACTTATCATATGCATGAGATTGGTTTCGGCTGTGGTTTAAAGGCCGTCAAAACTTTTGTTTCAATTTGGAAGGATTATAAACTTCGAAGGGATTCATAAATTATTAACGTAATCAAATTTTGTAATTCTACTTTACAACTCAAGTGTTGATGCTACGTATTTATTTTATAACTTCGATTTTAAATTGAGTTAAGCCGTTTTATTTTATATTCGGATTTATAAATTATAATAATGCTACCTTATGAGAGCTTAATTCGAAATATATCAAATCATCACAAGATATTCAGTTGATATTGTAAAATATTATATTAGTTTATAAAAAAATCCCAATGAAAATTATAATAAAATAGCTGAACCTTTATGCAAACGCACAGATGGTCCATCGGTTCTGCCATTGTTGGAAGCATTGGGGGAAGTCTTCCTGCGGGATCGTTCTCAACATAGTTATCACGGATGATTTAAGCAACGTACATCAGTATTCAATACTTAATATTTAACTAAGTAAATTTCTTCTTCAATTTATAACTATTTTATAGATAATTATTGTTCTCGTGTTATTTACTACTGATTTGAATGACAATATTATTTTGTACAAATTTGCTTACTATAATCCTATAATCATTCAGATTGTGTTATTTTATTTGTAGATAGTCTTTCACATATTATTTATATCTAAAGATTATTATTGTTAAAAAGATGTTGAATAACGACCAATATATATGAAAAACACACGCAATAATAATAATGATGAATATATAACTAATATAAAATAAATAATACACTACAGAATAAGTTTTATGATATTTAATAACAGCTGTTTCAAAATAATAGATTAACGACATATGATACACGGTATACAAATGGCAATTGAATCAAAAAACAACGGTTAAAAGGCAATACAAGACTTTCAAAAATCAAGTTTTATCCATATGTAGGATTTTAACTAGTTAAAAAGAGTTGTATTATATCTGTATCAAATCAATTACAATTATTAATCAAGAACATTAACATAAGACATAAGAGTAATTCATGTTTTATTAAAATTTTCGTGAAGACAAATAATTTAATACAACATTTATCATTAATCTCCATAAAAGATTTGATGAAAGAAGTTCTATATTAGTTGTATATAAGATAGTACAACACCCTAGGCTACTGTTAGTTCGGTTAAGTTATACGTGCTCAGAATCTAGTTATACGAGAAACAGGATCTAAACTTACACTCATAAAAAAAATCTCAGAAAATCTGAATACATTAAATAATTAATAAATGTCACATTTTTTCACATATTAAATTTTATACTATTATATTTATTATTTCTAAAACACCAATTTAATTTAAATTATACCATTTTATTTTAGCAAAAGTTTTAATATAGAAAATCTAGTTTATAGGAAACCCCATGAGATTATAAAATGTTCGGCGAACCTTCTCATATGTGCATTTTATCAACAAATTTGTTTCTTTTCACACATAAAGTGATTTGGTAAACGTTCTAGATACCGAAATTTTGTGCGAGTGTTCTGAATAATGGTATTGGTTCAGGTCTGGCTTAAGAATAAATTATCATTAAAACAGATGTAAATGATTGTTCATTAATGAAAATTATGATATTTATAACAAAAAAAAAATGTTAAAAATACTATTATAAATTGTCTTGTGTAATTTTTTTTATTAATTTATTATTAATTACAACTAGGCAGAGCCTATCAAGCAATATACATTTATCATTAAATAACACTGTTAGCCGGAATATCACCCATTGATGCACTCCTCTCATGTGTAATCATGTGTAATTTTCACTAATCAAAGTTCAAAAATCTTCGTTCTCTTCAGCCGGCGAATCTCCCCAGAGCAGTTTAGTAAACAATTCATTTCATAATTTTCGTGTTGTTGAAGTCTGTGTTTGTGCTTCTCTGCATACCTTCTGATGTCCTCTGCGACGGTGTTCATCTTAAGATCACGATGCAAACTATCATTGCGGATGAACCATGGTGCATCAACAATACTCCGTAGAACCTTATTCTGAAAAGTTTGTATAATCTGAACATTTGTCTTCGCTGTGCAACCCCACAACTGTAACCCATAGGTCCACACTGGTTTCAATATTTGCCTATAGAGAAGCAGTTTGTTGTGTAGATCTAATTGTGATTTTCTCCCAAGTAACCAGTACATTTTCCTAAATTGCATATTCAATTCTACCTTCTTTTTTTTAACATGCTCCTTCCAGTGTAGCTTGGCATCTAGTGTCATTCCCAAGTATTTAGCAGTATTAGCCGGAATTACTAAATGGGAATTTATTTTAATAGGAATTGGATTTATTTTTCTAGTTGTAAAATTAACAAAGGTTGACTTAGATTCATTTAATTTTAATCTCCATTTCTTTATCCAGATACTAACTCTATCGATCGCTCTTTGCAGTTTTTGTGTTGCCTCTTCCACATTGCTACCGGTCGCCAAGATTGCTGTGTCATCAGCAAAAGTCGCAGTAATTGTACCATTTTCTTGGGGAATATCGCTGGTGTACAAGAGATAGAGCAAAGGTCCAAGGACACTTCCTTGTGGTACCCCCGCTGAAATGCTTTTCAATTCTGAGTACTCCCCTTTGTTCTTAACTCTGAAACATCTTTCTGATAGGTAAGATTCCAGAATCTGACAAATCGACTCTGGAAGATCGCGCTGCAGTTTAAAAATTAATCCCTCGTGCCAGACCTTGTCGAATGCTTTAGCAACATCTAAAAATATACTTGAGCAAATTTTGCGTTCCTCCAAGGCTTTTTCTATTACATGTGTGATTCTGTGTACTTGATCTATAGTTGAGTGTTTATCTCTAAAGCCAAACTGGTGGTGAGGGATTAGTTGTTTTTCTTCAATGATTGGCTTAAGGCGTTTCTTCAGTAATTTTTCAAAAATCTTTGACATAGCTGGCAGCAAGGAGATTGGTCGGTATGATGATTTATCGTTAGGATCTTTTCCCGGTTTGGGTATCATAATCACTTCTGCAATCTTCCACTGTCTTGGAACATACCTTAGTCTAAACGTGGCGTTAATAAGGTGAATAAATTTGTTTAGTGCTTTATATGGCAATTCTTTCAACACCTCACTCGTGATAAGATCATATCCTGGAGCTTTTTTATCCTTGAGGTGTTTAATTTCATTTTTAAGTTCTTTAAATGATACTTTACTAATTTGAAATTCATCCTTGTTCTTGATTGTTGTTATATTTTCAACTGTCTGTCTAGTAAGTGGCTGGAAGGTTTCCTCTAGGTATTCAGCAATCAAATCTGCCTTTTCTTTATCACTTCTAGCCCATGTGTTATCATTTTTCCTGATTGGTGGAATTTGGATATTAGGCCTTTTAAGATATTTAGTGGCCTTCCATATCTTGAGTTCGCTCTCTTTATCATCTGAAAGGCTTTCAAGGTATCTAGCAATGGATTCATTTTTAATAGTTTGTAGTAAATTTGTGAGTTTCTGGCTAATACGATTTAGTTCAGTTTTATGATGAGGAACTCGAGTTTGCTGCCATTTTCTTCGCATTTTTCTTTTTTTACTAACCAATTCAAGCACTTCAAGTGGGTAAGTATTGCTATTATGGTATCGTTTAGTTACTTGAGGTGTATTGTTCCACGCTGCTTGCTGGATATTAACAACAAATAATTCAACTTCCTCCTCGAGCTCCATTGGTGTTTTAAGGGGAACATGCAGGTCAATATTATTTTCAAGTTCAACTCTGACACCTTCCCAGTTAGTCCTGTTATTAGTTAATCTGGGTGGTTCTTCTCTTTGTATTATGCGACATAATGTTAAAATAATAGGAGAGTGATCAGAACCCAAATCAAAACTTTCACTCACGTGGATATAGTTGTCAGATACGCCCTTCACCACAAAGAAGTCAATCAAATCCGGTACCTTTCTTGGATCTAATGGCCAATAAGTTGGTTTGCCAGTTGAAAAGAAGTCACATTTAACCTCCTTACTTGCTTCATATAACTCTCTACCTTTTGCATTAGTAAGTCGAGATCCCCAAAATGTGTTTTTCGCATTAAAATCCCCTCCAAGAATGAAGTTATCGCCCAGCATATCAAAAAGATTCATGTAGTCTGCCTTTTTTAAATTATGTCTTGGTGGACAATATATAGATGATACATTAAAGTACTTATTCTTCATGTGCACTTTAGCAGTTGTAACTTGCATTATGTCAATTTTTATTTGAGTTTCCTCATAGTGCTTGATACTATGTTTTATAATTACTGCAGACCCTCCCCTTGCTTTATCTGCTGGATGTTCCACATGATATACGCAGTAGCCTTTTATTTTGAGATACGAATGTTTAGTGAAGTGTGTCTCTGAAATTAAACAGATGTCTATTCGTTCTCCAATCAGGAATGATTCCAGGTCCAGCTTATGCTGAAGAAGACCGTTAGAATTCCATGTTGCTATTCTTAAGGTGTTAATCATTTTCTCCTCTTTAACTCTATTTTACTTTGATTATTTGTCAGCTTTTCCAACTTATCAATTATTAACTTGTTTACATTATCTTGTTCATCTAGCCTGTCCAATATACCTTGAATAGCCTTATCTATACTTGTTTTCTCAGTGATCTCATTATGTACGATTTGTGCATAGGTTTTTGAACCAGGGTCTTGTGTATTACTAGTTACCGGTACTTCTAGTTTTTTAGTCACATTATTTGAATTTTGATCTGCAGCGTTAAACTTTCGCACTTGAGTTTTATCCCTTATCATAGCATTTCTTCTCTTTTGTAATTCTTTAGCCACCTCACACCCTCTATAGTTTGCAGGATGCGATCCATTACAGTTTACACATTTTGGAGTATTACTTCTATTCAATGTACAGGCTAATGTTATGTGTTTTCCAGCGCATTTAACACATCTTGGTTCCTTTTGACAGTACCTTTGTGTATGATTATATCCTTGACACTTTTTGCATTGTGGAATCAGAGTGTAATTTCTTCTCAATGGTTCTATTTTGACAACAATATTTAGTATAGTTTTTATATTATATATGTTATTAACGACTTCCTTTTGGTCAAAGCTTAGCATGAACAACGGTAGACCTATTTTTCTTATTGTTATCTCACCTTGATCATTTTCTACTTTTTCTTTTTTAAGGATATTGACAGCATCAATTATCTTTAGACCTTTTTCTTGTAGATCCTTAACAATTTCATCTTGACTGCAAGATGAATGAAGACCTCTTGCCATAACTTTGATTGGTCTATCATTTTTATTTTCGTATGAATACCACTGTATGTCATTATCATTTAGTTTTTGGGCTAACGATCTATAGGATTCAGAGTCAAGTGTATTGACCTTCCAGATGTTGTTGTTCAAGGAAATAATTTTGATATCCTTAATCGTGACAGCATTTAACAGAGATTGTATAGTACTGTATTCTGTCACACCAACAATGTTGATCGGAGGAGGCTTTTGCTCTCTCGATTTTATTGTTGTTGTTTTTGCTAATTGTGGAGTTTCCGCGTTATTTTCAGATAATTCTTGAACCTCCGGTGAGAAATTGGCTTTCCTATTTTTAACTGGTCTTCTCTTTTTAATAATCCATTCAGTTTCTTTACTCAATTCTTCTTCGTCTGTGTGATATTCCTGGTCTTCACTACAAGCCCGATTGCCTTCTGCCAAACTATTTACGTTTGAATTCTGTGCCTTGCTAAGCTTCTCTTTATCATATCTAAACTCAGACAGTTCTTTTCTCATTTGATCATCAGAAAGCCTACCTTCATCCAGTGTATATCTAAGGTCCTCACTTTCTTTTCCTAGGTATTCATCATTTTTGTTTTTAAGCACAACATTTTTGGCCTTTTTAAGCTCCTTATTTTCAAGTCTTAGCTCTAAAACTTCTTTTCCTAGTACTTTAATACTAAGTTCAATCTCTTCCAGTCTCCGACGTAGATCTTCATTTTCCCTCATTAGATGTCTATTTCTTTCCTCTATGTTAAAGCTCCCACTCTTAATTGGGGATCTTGATATCGTTGAACTTCTTGCGAAAGGATCCTTATTAGGCAGTAGTTCATGAGGTAGTGTTGATGATAATAATTTGCAGTCGCTGGTTGACGGTCGATCAGAGCCTGCAATACCACTCACGCTACCGACCGGAACTGGGGTATCCCTAACCTGCTCCGTAAACTTCACTTTATCTTTCTCCATCTTCATATTAGTTATTTTCCTGCATTATTTACCCCGAGCAGAACTGGGTTGCCTCTTCCGCCTACTCCGCTGTACCGAAGAACTTCTTCTCCACCGCAGCAGCCGTTGAGGACTTCACCGTAACCCTGGCTAGGGGCCCTCACGAGGTACTACCATCCGGAGCCAGATGGACCAAGGTTTTTTAGAGAGGTGTTACTCCTCTATCACTCCTCCTTCCAACATCACTTAGTAATGTGGCCCCGGGCTTGTGACCGGCGTAGCGGAGTTGTCTTGTGTAATTGATGTAAATTTTATAAAGCAAAGTTTTCATTTAATCATTTGTCAAGTATAACAAACGAATAATTTACACACTAAGTTTCACAATTTTAACACATTTAAGGTTGAAAAATAAAATGCCAGCCCTCATTTACTACAGTTTTTACTAAACCAGTATACCATTAACTTCAAATTATGCCTCATTGCCATTTCAGAACTTTTAAGTGAATTTGCGTCGTAGCGTGTTGGCGCATAATCTCCTTAAGCAATATTTCTATTTATAACGTCAGTTAACAGATAACTCGATTTATTGTGGCTGCGAAAATTAAATAATTTGACTCAATTCTGAAACAGGTATGTAAATTTGTTTTAGCAAATGTAAAATTTATTACATTTAAGAAATATTGGTATCTACTGAAATTTTGTGCTGCACCTGTTTGAAATAAAAACAAGATTAGGTGATTCATTTTGTCCTGTGAGAACAACATTGATATATTAGAAATATATTGAATGCTTTAACATATTAAAAATTAATCAATATTCATATTTTACATGAAAACGCACATCTTCTTCACTAAATTTTCGGCTTAGATTAGAATTTATTCAGGTTTGAATAGATTTGGATATTGGATACAACTTAAACTTGAATATATATATATATATATATATATATATATATATATATATATATATATATATATATATATATATTATATATATAAGTATAAGATATTCTATTCTGGAATATTATTATTATTATTAGTTTATTACAGTAATTTAAGAATTATCTTATATGTAATAGGTCTACTGAGTTAACAATACGTCAATTTCAAATAAAATAACATAAATATAGTGCAATTAACTCAATCGTTTTTAATACTTTTAAAAAATGTTTAAATGTTTCTATTAGCAGTGAAATGTTGATATAAGGCCAACATAGAACATAATGATGCACTCCTCAATGAACAATTATATTTCAAGTCTAATAGCTTATACAACACTGCTATATCAACATATGGACACGAAAAAATCATGATGGAAGAGATAACGGACATTCTCGTTTAGTTGACGATTGACCGCTACAATGACAACTTATAGGCCTACCTACAACGTAACATATTTATACATATTTCCGTATTTTTGGTTTCTAAGTGTAACGTACTTAAACAACACTTAAACAATTGTATTATAATGTGCAGTGCGATATTTTATGTTGTGATGTGTGTGTGCTTGTACTTTTTATTTTTGTTTGACGTACTCACATGTCAGTAAACATTACACCTGAAGATGAGAACCTGTTCTCGAAACGCGTAGTGTAAACTACAACACAAGTTGCATGACGGAAATCCAGGTATATGTATATATGTTTATATAGGTATACTATATTTAGTTTCATACTATATTGCAACTGGAGACATAAACAATGGACAAAAGTAGATATTAAATTTTAAAGGGAAAACTGTTGTAAATTTTCAAATGACGGCGTTTTAATTTTTTTTTTAACACACAGCGTTCCCTCTAGAGCTAAACATCAGACTTCATAATCTTAATAAATTGGGAAAAACATCAACGTAGAAAAAATTAATAACGCAGATGAATATTAAGAGATTAATAACAGGAGATAACAAAATAACTCATTGCACTGACATGATTTCATTTACTTTCTGTTTGGAAAACGTAACTTTGCTTTAATTAACATAGTGTGCAGTGTTGTGTAAAAATTGCATTGTGTCGACGGAAATTGCTCCTAGGCTACGGAAGTTGTAGCAACGATGGCTCCATCAAGGTCTTCACATATTTATTTTAAAGTTCTAAATGAAATTTAAATATTTTAATGATATTAACATAAGGTAATCAAATGTGCATGTGCCTGTTTCATGTAAAACAATCTGAATGAAAAATTAACAATTTAAAAAATTTAAGCATTTATTTATGTAATTACTGATATCACAGTAATTAATCAAAATGTACAACTAAATATTAATGTAAAAATTCTAAAATATGTAAACAATAATTTGTGAATGTATTTAATGGCAAATTCAACACGATGAAATTGAAATTATTTACATGATTACAGAATATAAAATTAATTAATGTTTGTACAAATTTTGCAAAGACATTTGTGATTCTCCTTTAATTTTCTATGATCTATATTTAAGTCGAAACCATTATCCGTGTTAAATATATTTACTAACAAATATTTATTTTGATCCTATGTCTTACAATTTAATTTAATGATGTAGGGGTCGGAGTCATTTTCTTATAACTGTTTTCATCAAACAGAAATATTTTGTTAACCAATAAATGTTTGGTTGGTATACCAATCGGTGAATTTTCGTATTGTGTAAAATTGTCGTCCGATATTATAGTAAGCTACAAAATGCCAATATCAATTAACAAAATGGTATGTATATTTTTCCTTTCTAAACCATTAAATTTCAAGAGGTCGTAGAGAACAGAAGTTGAGGCACTGATATTGTGTTTATAAGTAGGACAAAATATTTTGCCTCTGTGCCATTACATTCCCACGACTATCTCTGTAATAAGTTTATTAGAAAAGAAGAAATAAAATGTATAAACTGCCAAGAAATAGATGAGATAGCATGATGAAACCTCACGATAGTAACGTACATCATCCAATTTGTGAGGTCGGGACGACTAATGGTTTAACTCCATTATCTCCACTTCTGAGAAGAAATACTTTGCATCACCTTGAAAATACTGTACACGGTAGAACAACTTTATTTGTGCGAGTGTAAGACAGCGCTGAAAATAACTTTTACTCCAGCTTTGAAGTATACAGAACAGTTAAAAACAACTCTCATGCGTATATAACACAAGATAACATCATTGATCCTGTTCTTCCTGAAAAGCTAATGAAGGAACTGTTATGTTATGATTTTTAATTTGTTTTTACTTATATTACAGTTCTTATTATATTTTAAATTGTATTTACTCTTAAGAAGTTTAATTAAATTCTAGGCTATACATGTCTCCATAACATCTGTAACTTTGTCAAAATATTTTGATTATTGGAGAGAAAAAAATTATGAAAAGCGTCATGGTTTACAATTATAAACTCAAATAAGTCCCCAAGATATAACATATTCAAGTATATCTCACTGGTACCACTTGCCAGTATTATTTTAATAGGTGGGGTTGCAACAGCCTAACACTAAATAAATGAATCCTCCTTTAGATACATTTATCAGAAATCTTATTGAGCATCTCCGAAGCAGGTTATACATAACTATAAAAACTTACTTTCATTGTGTGGTTAGTAGTTGCATGTTTTCACTTTAAATATTATCTTTTTTTTTGTTGCTACCTATAATAATTACGAGTCTGTAACATACTTATGTTAGTATTGAATCTTCTAAATAATATCCGCAATTACTTAATGCTGACGCCAGGCACATGTTTTAATATATTTTTTTTCAATTACATGTTTTGAAACTTTGTTTATATAACGATGTCGAAATTGTTGAACTATATTGATGATTGACGCGATCACAGATGTCTCCTTGTTTTTTTTTTTTTTAAGTTTAGTTTTAGTTTTCATTAACATTTACTGTAATGCAATATCAAATAGATGTTTCGAGAGCTTTAATAATATATTAAAAAATGATAACAAAGCGAAATTTCAAGTATAATATTTAAACGAAATAGTGCTCTTCAATGAAGGTCAATCGCTGTTTAGAATTATTTAGAAAGCTGATAATAGTGTCATAAAATAAGTTACTTGGAGCCTCATTATTTAACACAATCTTTCATCACTGCAAAAATAAACAATTACTTTATACAAAGGTATGCAACTTTAAATAACACCTAAACACTTGGGTAACGAATATTTGAACTTTGTTATATTATTCTAAGTAGATGTCATTTGAATTAAGGATTTGTAAGATTAATTATTTATTTTTCATTTAAAAACAAATCAATATTATTACTCGTATATATTTATAAACCAAATATAAATACAGGAATCCTGTGCTTGTGAATAATTTCAGTTGAATGTAATCAGGCTTTAAAAAAAATGTATTGGTGATTTTGATGCTAGTTTTAACTGTCTATAGAAACACACACACACACAAGCAATAATGTTTTTTGTTTGTTCTTTTTTTATATTGTAAAATGCATTTATTAATTCAGGAGTTTTGTTTTTTATTTTACAAAAAAAAAAACTCAAAAAAAACAATTAATTTAAATCACTATTTTTTTAAATGGTTTTCCGATGTCAGTAAAAACAAAATCTATCTTAATTATTTAAACATTAACCATAGCATAATATGAATGCAATAATTTCATTAAATTAATTAAAAACCACAAAATAATGTAATATTGATGACATCATTACAATAACCTAGATAGCAATAATTAAATAAGAGGGAAGTACAAATCATATCCTAAAATTCCAATTAGATAGGCCTATATTGAGGGTGAATTCATTAAAAATTTCAAATTCCTATTTATACACTCTCTCCGTTAAAACGTATAACACAACTTACATGAAAAGAGCTCACCAGACCACCATAGTCTAGTAGACCCATCCAATGATTATGGTAAAAACTAAAACTTCTAAATTGAGAAAGGAACCCAGAAATAAAACTACCATCACCTAATTTTTGCCCTTTGTGCTGTATTAGGCTATGTTTACTCCTTTTCATATTTATCATATTCTAGGTATTTCACTAAAAAACACTGCCTTTGTTATTGTTTCAAGTGTTCGAATAAACTATATCTATAACATGTATCATCCTTCATTACCAATAGCTTTAAAACCAATATATACAATTTTATTTTATATTCCAAACTATACAACCTGAAAAACATAAACTAATACAGTCAGACATATAATTTTATGATAAATTCAAAACCATTAGCCACATTTTGAAAGTATGGAACTTCGGTTTGAAAACAATCAGTGTTAAAATAAATAATCGAGCACCTTCTACAAAGAATTGCTTTTTATTTTCTACAAAATATTATAACAAAATCAATAAAATATGAAACAATAATAAAGTTTTTAAATGAATGTTAAGAGTTTGAAAATTCCATATTTATTGCATTCATACATTCAAAACGTAGTGCTGAACATCGCATTGATAAATATTTATTTGATGTAGAATTAACATAGTTTAATACATTATAATTAATATCTAATGTACGCTTGTTTAATCTCACAGTTAAAGTAATTTTGACTAAAAATAATCATTTAAATTTACATTTTATCATATTTTATGCATTAGACATTTGGACCAATCGTCATTGAGATAGTTCATAATATACACTTTTGACTAATATAAGTTTACGAACAACCTAAAAAACCCCCATTGTTTCCGTATCATTCGCTAAATTTTAACGCAATATGTTAATAGAGAAATTTAGACGCTTGTTATTATTCTTTTGTTATTACTGCTAGACAAATGAATAAAAATTCTGAAAGTTCCTTCCCATTACAAGTATCAAAATATGTAATAGTAATAAAATATGATAATTGGAAAACTTCAAAACATTGTGCTTTTATATTTACATATATTCTTTATATGAAAAGAAATTACAGAAGTACGTTAAGATAGTTTTGGTAAAGTTCTATTTATTAACTTTTCGCTCATATGTTAAAGTCAATAAAAGTAGAAATATTTACCAGTTCGGTAATACCACTCTGTAAAACATAATCTTACATCTTCTAAAATATCATTGTTTTAAAAAATATAAAAGCTACTATATCAAACAACAGAAATTGTAATATGTAGTTAAGATTGTGAAGTTCAAATTTCAAAACTGATTCTTACACAAAATAACTTACATTATGATAGAAAATGAAATTGATGAGATTAATGACTGCAGTAACTTTAAATTTCATTAAGTATTAGGGGATATGCAACTTCCAATAAAAGTACTTCATTTGAGAGCATACTAATAATTTACTAACAAAAATAACACTAAACCAGTACACATATTTTTTTGGAAAATAATATCAACATATTTACTTTTGTGTGTCTTTTTCAACAACATTCTTGCCTAAAATTTATTCATTTAAAAATTATAATTTAGTTTTTGGGTATTTTATGAAGTGTTGAGAATAACTATGCGTTCTAAATTAGGTTTATATTATACTAATGAATACTGACGGTGAAACCCCTGTTGTGTAAAGTGTGAATTTTACCATCACATTAGATTGCCGATCAATAATTTACGTCTTAAGCTATCGCTCCTATTTTGAATGCACGTAATAAAAAATAAATGTTTATTGTAAAATCATTTTACTTGATTAGCAAGATGGTATCAAAAACTCGAGATATTTAGGTAATTTAATTATTTTATTGCTACAAAGTCAAAGAATATGACGCCACATACAAGGATACATTCTAGCGAATGTTAGATATGAAGACTATCTTTGGAGTCACATGTCAGAAGTCAGAGTAAAGTAGTATACTAAAGAGATAGTTTCATGCTCGAGAGCAAGGAACCTTCTTTGGAAGGTATTAAACGGAAGATATCCTTACACTTGGGGAATATATTGTTAGGACTACTAATTAGAAGTCTTTGTGAAAGTATAATGTAGAAAACTAAATAAACTGAGACCTTTTGCTTAGAGAATGGTTTTGATTTGCTTTGAGAGTCATAGAGTTTAGAAAGCTATATCATCAGCTTGGGTAGAAAAGTTACTTTCCTATGAGGACAACCAAACACAATACACTCTAGTAAATAGGAACACGTTTTCTGTATTATTAATATTTTACCATTTTTTTTAAACCAAGTCACTTGAATCAAATGTTAACCAATTCGTCACAAATATTCTTCAAGGTTATATATTTCATTATTTACATAGAAATAAAAATATACAATTTTAAAGATAATACAAGAACAAAAATAATAAATAAATTGTAAATGTGTCATATAGTTGATAGTTATAATAATTCCTTCAAATTAAACAACAACACAATATCACTTATAAAATACTATTATTTGAAAATAGTTTAAATTGCAATACATGGAATATATAAGGAATTACTTTACATTGTAAAATTCATATTGATTGTATAATTTTATAAATAAAAGTGTTGTTCAGAGAGAAAAGATTTGTGATAAGCTTACTGCATACATATTGTAACAACTTTCTTAACAATTTAAAAACGTAATATTACTATTTCTGCTTTCGCTACAGAATAATTAGATTTATGTACATTGAGAGTTTGAAATAAGTGGATTCCATTTTGCAGAAGAAATACAAATTAAACTCTCTCAGGGTTATGCTAATTTATTACATTACAGTAGCTCGCGAATCAAAAGAGATTTGCTGCTGCAATGAAAATATGTTTAGTTAAATCGTATTACCTGTGTCTGTGAAATAGATTTATTTTCTAACTCTTGAATACTTCAACATATAATCAAGTCTATGAAAAATCGAAACGTCTTACGCACTGTCATTTCTAATGTTATTCACAATAAAAAAATTATTTCAAACCAAACTCATTGAACGTTTAAGAAAGGGATCGGTTGATATTGTTACTGGTATGTGGTAGTTTATAAACATGAAATATAAATGTATATTTTTCATTCTATTATATATATTAATGTTTGGTTATTTCATTAATTCAATATAACTTATTAACAACAAATATAATTGCATTGAATTTATGATAAAAGTTTGTATTAAACAATAAATACATTTGTTATAATTACACAGAATTTTATAAATTGGACATCTTCACTTGTCACACACTAAAATGAAACTGCTGACCAAATTTCATATTGGTAGCTTCAGCCATGATAAATCAGACAGTCAGGAGATGTTATTTTATACACATATATAGAGATTAATAAAACAAAGTGTAAACAAAAAAGTTTATGAAACAAATCAATAAAAAATAATAATAATAATAAGAAACCACAACACAACAAATCTGTTACATCTTCACAGCGGTCACAGTTTATACAAGCACACAGAGAAGCTCTTCCATATAAAGGCAAAGCCGAGAAAACGTCTACAATGTGTGCGACCATACATATAATGTGTGCATATAGAGCAAATTATAAGCTGAGGGTTTATGCTCATATATGGGCAAACGCAAGATTAAAGGATTCTCTATTGCCGTAACATAAGTCTGATGATATGTTTTATATCCCACCAGAATGAACTACATTCAGTACATAATTTAGGAGTTGCTTGATAGTATTGTCATGAATTTTAATTCTTTATTTAAGACTAACATCGGAAACCTACTTTTATGTATTTCGAATGATTTCTGAATGGATCTATAGGCATACAATAGAAATTATTGGTCATCGTTTTAACGGAAAGCTTATTGTCATTTATAAATAAGGGTATAAAATAACAGTTACTTCTTTATGAAACACAACATTATATTAGTCAAAAGTTATATTTAATAAATATTAAACATATTTTCGATAGTTAAATAATTGTATTGATAGGTAAATAAATAAAAACATATAAACTGCAATATCAATTATAACTTAGAGACTCATTTACACTCAAACGTAATAAAAAAAAACAAGAAAGTACGTAGCTAATTTTGAAAAAAAAAAACTTATGTCTCATTGTAGACTCTAGAGATTTATTTATCCTTTAGGATCTAAAATATCTCTACAACTGTCGTGCATTGCCAATGGGGACAGATGCTTAATTTAATCGTACAAAGCTTTATGACACATCAGTCATTTACAGAAAATATACGAATTTCTCAAGGGATGAATATAACAAGACATCGTTAATACAAACATGAAGGGCAGGGAAACTGTATGTGTGTTCTTTATGATAGGCTTTTATTGAGTTTATTTAGCAGTGTGTATATAATAGTTAAGTTTGTGTTATTTTTCAAATTTAAATAAAAATTTCGCTATTCGATTAGTTTTCGATACTTTGACAATGAGAGACAGATTTTTCGGTTGTAGTAGTCAAATTATATTAAAAATTATCCAGTGCAACATGGGGATAAATAACTATGTAGTGTTTAAGAGTATTCGGAAATAATGGACTACCACTGGACCTCTGTCATCTTTTACTATGTAGTTTAAAGATAACATAATTTAGTACTAAATTAATATTTTTACATAAATAATGTAAAATACAGTATTTTTTTATTGAATTTTTACGGTTGGAATTAAAAATGTAATGTACTTTGCTTAGAAAAACACCGCTTCGTGTTTATTATATGATTATTAACTTTTACACCCAAAAGAAATATATTAACATAAACCTGGAAGCTTATACAATTAAATCTTGATTAAAATTATAAATCCAAGAATTATCTTTACGTTTAATGATTTGCAAACACCACTAACCAAGCCGTGTACAATATAGCTTATTGTAGGGTTTCATAACAAAAACTGAAATCCTTCTAAAACTTACCAATGGGAGTAAGTCGTACTATTTTCTCACCGGTTAAATGATTATGTGGATAAGGCTTTGAATGTATTGATTAAGACAACAACGAACAATTAACAACAGATATAACATTATATTTCTAGGATTCATTTGAACGATGTCTTGGGCAGTGAAAGTGTGTCTAACGTATACTAAACACCGGTTATCACTGACTGTAAGTTTAGATTTGTACTACAGTAATAACTTGAACAAATAATTCAAATTTAATATTTCGGTATCGGCCACCTTGTAATATTTTTTGTTACTTTAACTGGAATTAATTAGGATTTTACTGTTGTTATTAGTATCTTTTAATTGTTTACCTAAGAAAACTTACTTGCCAGATCTGTCAGGTGAGACTGTTAAACTTTTCTGTGTGTCTAATTCATAGTTCTTATATACTATTAGAATTATTTAACTTTATTTAAAATTAAGTAGAGTGCAGTACACAAACATCCACATCGCCCTTTTTTTCTGGAATGAATTGAAATACAATCATGCATAAGTATTCCCACTTACATTTAGATAATAAAAAACGACTAATCTATTTATTTGTAAATATGTGTGACTAAATTATATATATGGAGGGTAAAATAGTTAGTTTATAGTATGTACGTATAAAAAAATACATAATAGTTTTATTTATATTTTCATCTAAATTGCTTAAACATTCTGTAATGAATAATTTCTGACTTAAATGGAAGTACAGATTTCTAATAAGTGTGAAAAAATAAGAATAACATTAGTATTAAAAATAAGCATTTTGGTTAATCGAAAGAAAACGGAAATTTTACTAAAATATTTTATTATCTATTTCGTATCTTATTTCGTATCTTTAAATTAAAAATTCAAATGAAATAGCCAAGTTGGCTAATCTAAAATGAGTTTTATGCGTATTTATCATTTCACATAATGTAAGTCGTAGTTTTTCATTTGTTTTCAATTTTCATTTAATTTAAATTGCAAGTAAAATGATTAGCGTAAGATGTGCCATATTAAAAACGCATGTCTAGTATTTTATAAGAAAATAATATCTTAAAACAAAGAATTATACATTTCGTTTTACAGTTTTGTACAATATAAGATACCTAGAATCAACAAATAATATTATATAAATAATAGGTCAATGTGCATTTTGTTTTTGTATTTATTTATTTATTCTTTTCTTAACTACAGGAAATGTAAAAATCCTATCCAAATGTTGGTGGAACGTATAATATATTGAAAATTGTATATTAATATTAGGGTAAAATTTCATCCTTTAAAATATTGATAAAATACATGAAAATATAAATATATAAAACTCATTATTCACTTTTTAATATCCTAGAAAATTTCTTTCTGTGAAAAATGTGTCAACAAAAATGTATTGTATTTTTTTTATCAAACACCAAATTTTTTCTTAAGGTGTTTCAAGGCTATGAAAGTTTATACTCCACTATAATATTAATTCATATCTCAACAAAAATCTTTCAGAGATCTAAACTTAGCCCCTTAAGAAATCCATGAAGAACAGGATCTCTAAATACAAGATTTCTACCAGATCTCTACCAGGCCCTTCCAAAGACAGTTAAATTCACCTTTACACCAATTCATAGTAAGAAAACTGAATACGGCTCCTTAAAATATATCTATTATTTTTTAGAAGATAACAAACCAATTGTTGGCTTAAACCCTACGCAACGAATGAGTATGCTTTATTGCTTTAAAACATATTAGCACTTAATGATAACCACCTACTCTATACACATCTATTAGGATCATGGTCAACAGATAGTGTTGCTTCAATTATCCTAATATAAATGGTATTTTTTCTAATGGTCTTCCATTCTTTTAATAAATACCTCATGTTAACGTATACGTTTCACACATAGGATAAATAGTCCTCTTTAAAGTACGAAAAATGTTCAATTACGATCTTAATATTATGGATTTGTATTTCCCTTAAGAAAATACATGTTTTCACACTCACAGGTTTAATGGGGAAACATTATATATTACCATTATCAGCAGTTCCAAATAGAGGATACACATGATAGGGAACCGTGAGGTGACAATGAACGACCGACCCAGGACGACCAATACCAGCTTTTTTAACAATACCAGTAAATTATCAAATTTTCACCACAAAAATTAATTGGGTTACGAATGTATTATAAACTTTGGTTGACTATTCCCCTGAGGCTGCAATATGTAAATGAATTCCACGGTTACTAACTCAGTTATGAAACTGAATTACCTAGGTTATTCAGGTCATGTTATTATGTAAAGTAAATGATATGCCAAAAATAATTAGTTATTATTAAAGTTTATAATTTATTCAGATAAACAATTATATTTTAAATGAAAAAAATAACTTATTCATTCACCACTAATTTAGCAATATTTTATTTCATAATTACACATACATATAAGCATTGTTATTGACACATATAACATGGTTGATTAATAGATTATTAATATAGTAAATAATTAATTAGTGAATGAGCTCCTCCTTAGTTATATACACACATTTGGCAATGGTATAAATGTAAGAAAATTTCATTACGATAAGAAAAAACCATTGTACAGTACTATAAACAATCAATATAGTTATATTGTAAATACACATATGAATTCCATATTATATTCAAATTGGTGTCAACATTTTTTTATGTGTTTATTATTTAAGTCATTTTTAAATTGTTGTTTGATTTAAAAAATATTATTACAAAATTTCTAGGATTATTATTTATTTCCGGAGATCATTAATGTTTTAGAAAAATTAAAGTTAAGTTTTAAATTTGGGTTTAATATGCTTTCAAATGTCTTTGTAGTTTTATTTCCAACTCCCTACGTGATTCAGTAGAGGTTTATTTCCCAGCTGGTCGACCTGAAAATTCAATAATTAATATACAAAAATTGAAGCTTGAAATTAACACCAGAACCAAAGTTGATATATAACCTTATATATAATCAACAACAAAATTATTCTATATCAGTGTACTACATGTAATCATAATTTTTTTTGTGTCGTTAAAGATTTACAAATTTAGACAAACTTGAATAGAGTTATTCATTATTTCAACAGGAATTTAGTGAAATAAGCATATTTGACAAAGTTTTTAAACTACATAGTACGTCTAGAAACAATTTGTTACAATTGAAACATTTTCAAGAAATGAAATTTTTTGTTCCTTATATTATATGTTATATTAATTCGATCTTGTATAGCGATTATTAGACTAGGGAAAATGGCAGCGCAAATTTTATTTACATGAAAGAAAACATTTATCAAATGTACAAAATACATAACGTTTGTAACGATACAGTTACTATTATTTTGCAACACATTAACAGAACATACAATATATAAAGTCACTTTAGATAATACTAGAGAAGTTACAAAATGAAGTATAATTCAAAAACACGCACACACACACACACACACCACACACACACACACACACACACACACACAAACACACACATATATATATATATATATATATATATATATATATATGTAACAAGTAATTTAAAGCACGTATACATTGCACCTTATACATATTTCAAGGTCGTTGTAATGTTGAATGTTGAAAGCATTAAGATCATTCTTCACTGTAATATCAACTACAAACTGTTGTCAAGGGAAACATTGAAAGGACGCTTTATTACTCTTCAGTTTTGATAGTTCATTACTCGGCCGTTAAAATCCTTTCTAATTATAAATGGCTATTATTGCATCAAAAATATTAGTGTGTCAATTCATTTAACCTCCATTAAATAACGTTATTAATTGAATGATATAAACTATGATTATACGATGTCAATTACATGATGAATTAAATTTGTGTGGTTGGGGATATCTGTTTATTTTATAAAATTTGGTCTTATGAAAATATGAGGAACAAACGAATAAGGTGTGTGTGTGTGTGTGTGTGTGTGTGTGTGTGTGTGTGTGTGTGTGTGTGTGTTTGTGTGCGTGTGCGTGTTTGTTTACAAGCTTAAAATAACTATGGTTTTTCAAAGGAGAAAGATAATTTTATTGTAGAATTTCCAAGCAAAAGCGTTTTTGTTTCATGCTCTAGAAAAAAAGGTACATTTTGTTGGCGTTTTAGGAGCATAAATGTTATTTTTTTTAAATTATGTTAAGCATTTAAAAAAATAATAATATAAAGTCATAGAAATACAATTGGGTTCCACGTAATTTGGTGAAAGTTTAATTAGTTTTTCAACGAAGTTGAGACACGACAAATTTTACTAAAATGTCTAATAGTTTTCCATTGTGGTCCATTTAAATTATTATTTTGCTAAAAAATAAAAAAATAAAATGTCTCACTGCTAACGATTGTTCTTTAATATAATCAGTTTTAGTCATTAACAATAGTCATATTATATTTGCGTCATAATCAAACTTTTTTTCAAACATAAAAAAATAGGGTTTAAACCAATATTAATTTTTATAGACTGTTATTGTAAATGTGGAGGCATACTATTTATAAGTAGAGCGGTCATTATGTACACGCCACTTCTTCAAAATTAATAATATATTCATTATTGTTGACTATTTAAAATGATGACAATGAATTCATTAATAATGTTTATTCTAAAATTTATCTCATGCCTTCTCTGTAATGAAGATCTTTCCAGATTTACTAAAAATAATAGTAAACATATTTCTTTTTTATATCATTTGGTGTAATTTTAGTTTTTCTTTATTGTTTAAAAGGAAAATATCTCAAAGTTATTAATCCAATGTATAAAAAGAAAATAAATAATATAAAATAAAGATCTCCTCTAATAGAATATGCTAATATAGTCAGGGTTGAAAAGAACAAGAGTTGGTCAAGAGAAAATTAAAATTTAACCAAAGCAACACGAATAAAACGTTAAATCTAGTTTTTATCACCTGAATGTGCCATCCACATACTTCTAAAGTGAGTCCGTGATACGTTTTAGACAAAGACAACAAAGTGACTTGTTTTTCAGGTTGCAGCGTTTCTCTACGATTCTTATTGTGTATCACTCAATGGAAGTACAAAAGCTTTGCATTTATTATAAAAACTACTTTCGAAAATAAGAAATAAGTATGGCCACATTATTCCAATAAATATTGTAAAGAGTTTCTCTTTTTGATGTATTCTTTCTATCACATTTATGGTAGTTAGTCTTAAGAATCCACCAGCAAGTATACAATATATTAAACAATAGTATATCATACGTTCAATTATTATCAGTGCAGATGTTCTGCTTTACTTAACTAGAGTGCAGCTTGAAATTAACATCCTTAAACAATGAAGTTTATTACTCTCCATAAAGTGTTTGTAATTTATCCGGGTGTTGGAACGTCAGTCAGATGCAGTTCCCGAAACGTTTTAGTTACCTTCATAATTAGATTTAGCAGTTTAATTAAGTTGTTAATTAATTTACATTCCCGTAATTAAGAACTGTAACTAACTTTATAATAAGAACTTAATCCAGGATTATATCCAGAGAAAAACTAGTATAACATATATTGCACCGTGACTATTCATTTGTTTCTTTCTATTTCCCGTATTATTTTGTGTATTTTTTTTTCATTGCAATAAACTTACATTTAGTATTTAATATTATGACAGAAAATATTATAACTGTAAAACAAAGTATCTTTTAATTTGAAGATAAACTTAAACACAAAGTACATCTTGTATATTTTACCACGTGTAAACAATCATAACTTTTCTAAGAGATTTAAAATATTTATAATTCGTTTTTTTTTTTTTTTAGTATTAAATAAACCCAATATTTTCTTAGTTTTGATGATGTATTAAATATTCGATAAATTACAATTGTATTCTAGGGATGTTAAGTCTATTTATATATTTTGAATAAATATGTAGTTATGAGTATACACAAAGATAACAATAAACTAGGAAATTTAAGGGTATTGATTTATTAAACTTAGAAAAGTTAGTATGGCCGCCATTTTTAAACCGGAAGTGATAATTATTTAAAACTTTTTATAAATATTGTTCTTTATTATACTAACAGGTGTGTAATGTTTTAAGTTTATACCTTTATCGACTTCGAAGATAAAAATGTTTTAGTAAAAACACAAAATGACAGACAGAAGGAAAACTAAGCAAAATAGTGTTACCAGGCGACTGAGAATTAAAATTATTTGGAACCTACTGGTAAACATGTTTAAAAAAAAAAGAAAAGAAATTTCATTAACAAGTGCTAAAATTTATTTAGCTTAAATTTTTGAATTAAATTTGACCATTTACAAAAAAATTACATATAACAAACATTTCATAGTTCTTGATCCTTTAAAAAAGTTACAAAAGTTAGATTTTAGATTAATATGAATTTATATAAGGAATTTAAATTTTAGATATAAAAAAAAGGTCAAAATTATGTATTACAGTTAACAAGATTTTGTATTATCAAATGCTTAGTTTACTAACATTTATATATATATATATATATATATATATATATATATATATAGAGAGAGAGAGAGAGAGAGAGAGAGAGAGAGAGAGAGAGAGAGAGAGAGAGAGAGAGAGATACATGTTAAAACTAGGTTGATCAACATAAATTTTTTCTATTTTGAGAAGAAAAGACAAATTTATGATATATAAAGAAATTAATTTTGTTTTAAGCTATTGACGTCAATATTTTTTTTTTATTTTGAAAAATAACCCCTTTGGGGTCGAGAAGGACGAAATATTTTGCATGCAGTCCCATCCAAATCTATTTTGATCTTAATTTAGTACACATTATTTTACAGATAAAAAAAAGCTGAAATGAAGACACATTATTATGCAGAGTTTTGTTCCTTGAACAAAAATTTGTTATTCTTTATAAAAGAATAATTTCACAACCAAAGTTCCTTTAATTAACAACTGTCATTTTTGAAAAGTTTATATTTCCTTTTTTATATATATGTGATGATCAGGTGCACTTAGAAAATGTCGAGAGTGAGTTTGAACCTGTCTCCAATTGCAATCTCGAACCAGCTTTTGCTGTGCAAAAAGCAAGTTAAAAAGAGATTTAGACAAACTTATACAGGTTGTTCGACACGTCTTTGTAATGAAAAATGATTTTTAATTTAATTAAAATGAAAAGGAAAAATTGTCGGAATTACAAAATGTCCAAAAAAGATTATAAATAAGTTTTTCTTATATTACCAAAGAATCTAATGTATCTCGATCTTTATTTGAAATAAAGAATTGTAACAACTGCTAGGAAATTTTAAATCAAAGATTTTAATTAAGAAAAACATTTGACTAGTTAATTCTTTGATTTTATGACTATTTAAATTTATAATTTGATTTTGTAAATTGTTTTTAAATGAAAGAAGGTTATTCTACTTTTACAAGACATTATCCTTCAATAAATTATTGACAATTCAAAAGAAAATTAATCATAGTTAAATTATTTCTGAACAAAATATATATAGATATCAGTAATTAAAACTTAAAAACATTAACAGAGTTATATCTAGGATGGTCAAATTTGAATTTCGAATACCTGGAACTTGTTGTAAAAAGCTTAGAAGTCCATGAAGGTCATCGTGAGACGAAATGTTAACAAGGAGAAAACAAAAAACTCACTGAACAAACTAGTGGTGTGATGTTAAGTAACTGTAACACATTATGAATTTAGAAAAGAAGAATACGGCGTAATTAATGTCATGATGCACTTTACTATTTCAGAATTTTCATCTTGTAAAAAGCTACTGCTTAGTACTTTTATTAGAAAGCAACTGGACCTGCTAGCGGTTGCCTGAGTTCAGAGTGCACCGAACATGTGATGCGTGATTTATGATATTGCTCGCCAGGTATCAGCACACGGCAGGTGGCATGATCCGAGAACAATATCCGAATTAGAAATGTTGGTTTACTTATGTCGATAAGTATGAAGCAGATTTTATTTTATGTAACGGTTGTTCCTGAAGGATGATACAATAGAACTATGCTTTATTATAAATTTCTGGTATATTTTAACTTGAAGAATCACCTGGTGAAGTTTGATCCCCTAATTACTGGACACTCTGTATATGTCAATTGCTTGATTCAATTTTGCTCAAATTAGATAAAACGTGCCATTTATATTCGATCAGCACGCAGAACGAACTTAAATGATTATATCAATATTCATTCAATAGGAATTACCCTTAGACATAAAAGTTTAAAGTATTAGCTTGAATATAGTAATAACTGTGGTTTAAAGTTTATGTGCAAATACAACTAACTTTTATGCCTTTCAGAATATCTAAAAACTGTACAATGTTTTTTTTTTGTAAAAATTATTACAGAAGACATTTAGTGTTTTATTAATAATGGAAAATATTAAAGATTTGTGTTTTTGGTTGTATTATTTAATGAGTTTAATTGTGATGTAAATAATTACACTTCATTTTTTTTTACAATTTTAAAATAAAATATACAGACATTGTTTGTTATATAAAATCGCAAATTTCCTTTAATTATTTTATAGGCAAATCGTAAGGAATGGAAGCATAGCTATCTACTCGGAACGATTTTGTTAATTCAGTGAGTTTTACTAAGAACGAAATATTTAATAACGTAATATTTAACACTTTGTTGATTTATTTGAATAATGTATGTAAGGTACCATTGTTCACTAGTAAATGTCGATATTTTTATCTTTGATTATTAATTATTTAACATAGCACCTTTATTATACGGAAAAACATTTGTATTTTTGATTTCTGTACTTAAAATGCAAAAGTGGGTAATCTGAATGAATTGAATGCCTCTCTATTTACAGAATGGCTAATATAGCAGTTACGGCAAGACCACAATTAAGAAAACAATGTTACATTAAATAAGCATACAAAAATATTAAATAGTTTTTACATATTTATTTGATTTTTTTTTTAAATATCCATATAACGGACAAACTAGATATCTATTTAAGTACTAAAATCAAAAATTTACTTTATATGAAATAAAAATGTTAACGATCATTTTTGAAAAATGTATTATGGATCTTAAAATTCATAAATAAATTTACTATATTTCATATAAATTTTAAACTACACGTAAATATTTTATTTTAACAAAATAATAACAAGAAACACAAATTCGTTTGTGTACTTCGAGTTTCAGAACTCTTAATCTTAATTTCAAACTCCATTAAATATTCCTTAAAGAAGCCATAACACGTTACGAAAACATATAATGTTTTAGAAATAAATATAAAATTCACCAACAAAGTATTATAATCACGTTTAATCGGTTTTGTTAGACTTTAGTTTATACGACAACCATTATTCTACAGTTTATATATAGCATTGACCCAGAAAGATAATCCCACTTTTTGTTTCACGATTACCGAAAGATTCTTCCGTTGTAAAACACCTTTAAAATTGAGAATGAAATAAAATCTAATTTTATTGTATAATCAAACTCTCTAAAACCCAGTCCATGTAATTTATTTGTTACAATTTTATATATACCAACAATACAAAAGCAGTAGGAATCTCTTTCGTGACATCATTGTTTTTTTTCAACACTTTCAACAAATTAATAACTTTTTTCAAATGAGTTTTTTCTTCCTTCACAAACGTCAAGGAAAGTGTAACATTAAATATTTTATAGGATTAATTTATTTAGATTGGTAAAACAATTATATATAAAAAAATTAATTCTGTATTTTTTTCAATTACGAGGTTTTTATTTACTTTTAATTATACATTTTAATTGTTTTAAGTGAAATTGTCTACCATTCTGCGCCTTACCTTCTTACTTTCGTAAGAAGAAGACTTTATAGTAATAACTGTTTTCGTTTTTATTTCCCACTGTTACAATTGTAAAAAGTAATTACAGAACTCATGACAGTAAACCAATATAGTACATAATATGGACTATACACATGTGTCTAATATTTGTTGAAAATATTATTTTCGTTATAATTTATAATTTTTCCAAAATTATACAAATTCATGCTTTAATGAAACACCCAGACCTATGCATGTTGTAGAAGTTTCATTATTTGCATTTTATCGAACATAAATGTAAATAGGCTTGTGCAGATACGTATAGATAGATACGTATTTCTTTTCATGTCAGTTCACGTTAGAATTATTGAAAGTTTCGAAATAATGTTGTGAATAATACGAACATAATATTACAATATAATTCAATGTAATAAATCTGATATATGTAGATCTATCTTTTTAGTGCATAATTGTTTTTACACATAATGTATCGATCTTTAATAACAATTAACATATATAGTATTCCTGAATTATTATTTTTTAATATTTAAAGACAAGAAAGAAGTACGCTAATAATATTTAACTTAATGCATTTAAATTATCTAAAATCAAATGCAATAAATATATTTGTTGGGGATGTTGAAATATATTGAATACCGTAATTTATTAATAGTTAAGTGAAGAAATCAAATACATCTCAATATAAATGCAAATGGATACAAATATTGAACACAACACTTTAATGTTTGTCATTTGTAATAATCTCGATTACGAATATAAATCTCTTTTTTACTAGTGTTGCATTTATCACTCAATTAATTTATATAAAGAGATAAATAAATTACCCCTTGAAATTGTGCTCACAATTAAAATTCTACAAAACAAAATAAATTTAATTAAACTAAATGGTACAACAGTTACACGTAATAGTTCTAGGATAAACAGTTTCTTCCAACACATCTTTCAACATGAAGATTAATTTGTAAGAAGTTGTATACTCTCTCAAAGTTAATAGAAACTGTTTATGGCGAGTTTTTAGAACTTGAATAAAATGTATCATTTTTAGCAAATGAACTAATGACAGAATTTAAATTAAAAACATGAACAAACATTTGCATAGATTGTGTTATCAAATACTATGACTTTTTTAGCTACAAAGGTATTTATTTAGCCCAGCTATGAATAATCTGACTTTCATAAGAACCAACCGAATTTCAAGAATCACTAATCCTGTAGATGTATTACTCAAATTTCTAGAGGAATATGTCGATAAATAGATGTATACAATAATAATAATAAATTTTGCGTCCATAACTCCTCGTTCATTTAAATAGTTTCAGTTGTTCTGAAAATTTAAATAAGAAAATTATTGTTATTAGGTATTTTTGCTAAGATAAAAATCAGTTTTCCCTTTATAATTTTTAAGTAAATTTATAAATCAAATTAAAACTCAAAAATAATGAAATAACTATGTATGAACCATGTAAATAGATAATGTAGGTTACGAAATATATCTACAATAAAAATTATTAATAAACAAGATTTTACCAACATTATAAATTGTTCTATATATTACGGTTTTTGTATGGGAACAGAAAGGGTTTTTAATGTCAGCATTTACGATCTTAGGTAATTTGGGAATTGAAAAACACAGCTATCTCACAATGCATCATACAAGACAGTACACAACTTAATTTCAAAAACAATATCGCGATGTATTTTAATTAATAAAGTAATTTTTCATTGGTTAGAGGGCACTGAGCTGATAGGTATAAGAGAGATAAATATAAATAGTTCTCTTAAAAACAGCAAGATTTGTTATTCACAGAACTTTTTTTTGTATACTGCGTAAATGTAATACAATAAAACAGAAAGTAATTAAAAAAAATACAACCCGTTAAAACATAATCTAATAAAAAATATTACACCTTTTTTATGTTTTTAATAATACAAATTTTAACTAGAATATTTGGCAAATGGTTAAAGGGGAACATAGACTTGTAGAACATTTTGGTGAGAATAGAAGGAATCAGTTCCCAGGGAAAGTGAAAAGCGACTACTTCCTGTCGGCAGTTTGAATATCAACCTCACTTGCAACAACCGGGTAATTTAAATTTTTTTCAAATTTAATTAGTAAGATAAATGCGAGAAATCCCAATACACTTAGCTACTGCGAAGTCTTCAAATTACGCCTATGGAACTTTTTTTTTCTTCTTTTTTTTTATACACATCAAAGTTTATGAAAACTACACTAATTCTATGTAAATAATAATTTTTACAGCTTTTGCATTTTTAATTTCAACATGAATCTATTTTTATTCCATGCAAATATAAATCCAGAAACTTCATGAACCATTATAGCACATTTTCTACGATACATTAAATAAATAAATCTACAATAATCCCGTTATATAACGTAGATTATAATAACTAGGACAGAACTTCTTTATATTGGGTTAGAATAATCTATTTGTTCTCTGGTAAAAAACTGTAAGGGTAAAAGTTGAATAGAATATTACTATTTACATTTGATTGAGGGTTTATTTGGTAGCACGTGTGTATGCACTTTCTAGCTAGGCAATAACAACATATGTCTTGTTATTTATTGTATTATGTTATTTTTTATATTACTAATTGAGGAAGAAAATTAATTTTTAATACAAAATAAAATAGCAAATGGTAATAAAATTCATAAAAAAACGTTATTTTTAACAAAATTTATTATTGACTAAGACGTATTTTCTGTTATTTACATATAATATATTTTTGGGACTCAAATTTATATTCTTTAGAGTTGCACAATCTATCTGTATATATAAAAAACTAAAGTAATGGCCTAGTCGTTGAAACCTAATCTTGTTGAATGTTTGTTGTGGAAACTGATACGTTTACTTTCTTTTGATGACACATTTTGCTCATTTTTAATAAGCAGGTTTTACTTTCAGTATTTAAATTTCTAAAATATATGACCGGCTGTAACTAGATTGTATGCTACAAATTCGATTTTATGTTAAACGTTTTCATAAAATTTCGGACGTAAAATATACAAATGTTTAATTTAATTTGGCATTAGACGTTTAGTGATTTGATAAATCTTCCACGCAAACTACTTTCAGATTCCATCTCCTAATACTGTGTCAAAGGACATACTATTATGTGTGAATACAGCGTAGAATGTAGGTTATCATTTTTAACATTTTGGAATAGTCAGTGAGAATTCCAACCAAATTATAAAATTATTTATACTTGTGTAAGATGTTAACCTGATACGGTGGAGCTACACAATTATATTGACATTAATGTATTTTGATGACAATGTGGAACGAGTCGCGTTGATTAATATCCCACATGAGGAATTTGATTATTTTGACAAAAAACCTTGGAATAAAACCCCGTTTTCAAAATAATGGATGGAGGTTTTTTTTAAAAACTACCATATAAAATGTGTCTACTATAAAAAAAACAGTAGTAATTTTAATTAACATTATTGCTTTTACTTTAATTATTTCAAAATTTATTTTGTATTTAACTTTACACAAACGGTTGCCAATTGTTTATGGATCGAGTTATGTCTTTAATAATTTTATTTTTTTGTAAATGTTGTTTTATTCTGTACTTTATTACTATGTATTCTTCTAGATTACACAAACTTCATGCAATCAAAAATATATTCAACATTATTTATTAGTTGGAAATATCTTTCAATATATTTAATATTTTCTAATATAACCAATGTATGCTTGAATAAAGTGCCTGACGACAAATTTCATTACTTAAAATAGTTGTTATTGAATTATTTTGTTCAATAATATATATATATATATATATATATATATATATATATATATATATATATATATATATATAATTTTTCGTAAATACCTTAATCAAAACCTGAAATGAATTAAATAGCAAACATTTTACAAGCTTCAGACCATATGGTGGATTATTTCCCTAATTTATATTACTTAGATCACTTACATTACTATTGTTTTAAAGTTGGATAATAATAAATTACAGATCTCACAATTCCAGTATTATAAATGATAGAATAATAAAATTAAAATAATAATATTTTTTCTCTATTTTTTGAATATTTAATTTGCCACCAAAGCTGCAAGAAAATATTATAAAATGTAACTCTTGTTGTTTGCTGTGATGAAAGGCCGTGTCCACTATGAAGGTAATAATGAATTAATAAAGTTCCCAGTTCAGTTTTCATAAAGCACCTTTCAACAGCTGCCTAGTCTCATTAAGTAGGTTTTTGCTATATTTACACTAGAGTTTAATTTATTACAACTTGAAATCGATAATTTGTTATCGTTTGAACTTATTTAAATTATATATTACTATTTAAACAATTACTATATTTATTTGAATAGTTATGACTTTAATCATATTAAACTTTCCTCCAGAAAATAGAGGTTAAATAAATTTCACTGATTTATAAATGACAGTTCAAATGAACATACAAATATAATAAAACACTTAACTTTTTAAACTACATTTTGCAAAGTGAATTCGTTATATATTTTAACTAACGTTTCTACAATTGAAACTAGGAATGTCCACAGATTTTATCTTTTTCAGTAATTTACCTCATTGTGAATGTGTGTATAAATACAAATATAAATCTTCTCCATAAATAATTTACAGGAAGAGTATACATTAAATTTATTCATGTATATAATATGTAGTATGTGTGGTGTTTTACCGCGGGCTGGTGAATCATTCTGAAAAGCAGGTCATTATTGTATATCACTAATTTAGAATTTCACAAAAACAAGCTTATTTAGTTAAATTATAATATATTCTTAGTTATTACACTATACATATTTTACACCAATAATATCTTCCCAGTATATATTTATGGTTGTGGTAAATTATTTATTACAAGAGTTAATTTATAACCCATGTATGGAAATTACACAGTTTCCTACACTAATTTGTCTTACATTAAACATTATCAGAGAGTATGGAATATGTCTAAACAAATATTCTTCTAATGGACTGTATATATTTTCAATACTTCTTATATTTGGGATGTTTTTTGTGTTTTTTTATCACTTCCCCAGACATCATGGAAGCTGTTTTAAATCACGTAAGTACAATTGTTATAAAACATTAGGAATAAAATAGCTAGTATGTTTTTAGTCCAGTCTCTTAAAATAAACTATTGATTTCACATGACGGTATATAGTCACGTTTGAGCGTCTACTTGTTTGTGCGTGTTCACTCTAAAGCGTGAGGATTAGTGTATTCGAATGAAGGATTATCGATCACTGAAACATTAACAAGCTTACTAATCCACAACTATATTTAATAATTTTTAAATTTAGACTTTTTTAAATTGAAGCGAAACTACATTAAAATAATTTACTCAGTCTTCGCTCTGAAGCTACCGGTATTACTTTGTAGCCATTACTAATGTGTGCTATAATAATAATTTAGTTACATAAATGTTTTAGAGAATAATATAATTATTCAAATGATTGTTATAAAGTGCCGACTTGCAAACTAAGCATCACGAAATAATGTAATTATATTAATACCTACTAATATGCGTTGTGTTACTTAATGGATATTTATAAAGATAATAATGAATTGATGGCAGGCTATTCCGATTCCACCTTAATAAATTAATGTTTGGTGATGCTGTTGCATAGAAACACAGGTTTTTTCATTATTAAATTAAATACAAGTCCAATTTTCTGAATTTTGTATATTTTTACATAAGCTTTCAACCATGATGTTTTTTTTTGTTTTTGTGATCACAGCAAACTTTTTTACTTCTTAAACAAATTTTTATAAAAGTAGTGGAAATAAATATCTTATTTATATCAATAAATGTTTTTTTTTAAACTTATTATAAGTTTAACAATATAAAAACAAACTATTGGCCATCTTATTATACAAAAAGAAATTATATTTAAGCTTTTATTTGAAGCATCATCTAATTATTTTATTTGTGAGAGGTAGGAGATTACTTGCTTCTATTCTTGAACAGCTTAAAATAATAACAGCATAATTTCAATTTTATTTATATCGACTTGAAAACACAAAGCCACGAGAAGCTTTTCAATCATTTTCTTCAAAAAGTACTGTAGTGGAATATTTATGACATGACTACAGTGTAATTCAATTTTTCTTATACCTTTTCAAACAGCGTAAGAACCTTATGATAAATAACCATAAAGACTGAAACCATACAAAGTCTCCTTAGGCCTAATGTATGTTAAATCATCGTGGAGCAAATGCATCACACTTAAAAAGAGGAGTTTTGCCAACAGCGATATAAATATATGAGCAGAACCGAAAGACATCTCATTCATTCCAGCACATTTAGTTCATTAATAACTTATTCCAAATAAGTATGTATCGGAACTATTACCTGCTCTCAACCGTCATTGTTCAATTAGAAATACTTTATTTGAAGAGACACAACTATATTGATGTACTTCTTCGACTGTACTAGCAAATAAAGAAGAATTTTACCGCTAAAAAAAACCTGCATTCTAGGCCATAAAACATAGCTTAGCTCTATCATAGAACATTAGTATTCGCAAGTTCTTACATCCACTTCAGGAAGACTATATTACCTCTTCTTTTTTAAATTGTAAATATCTACATTTTTCATTATTTACTTTTTTTACATGTTTTAATGAACATATTGTAGAAGTTTATGGTAACATATTCCCAAATTAGTTCATAATTTGAAACGTGTTATACGAGAACAAAATTCACTCTACACAAATCACGCCTCAAACCACGATGACGTAGAAAGCCAACTTTTTTTTATTTATTATTTTTTTGAATTGAAAATCTTCAAAACACAAAGGGAGACATCTAAACCTAACTAAACCTAATCACTAATAACCACGTTCCTTCCTGTTAGTACCCTTATCGTTTAAGACAACGAAACAGGAAAGTTTTCCATTTACCAAACTGAGGAGTTCTTTTCATGGACATGTCAAAAGTGTAATTGTGGGGAAAATCAGAACGTTATATATCCGCGCAAAAGGCGAGGTGAAGATCTGACTTGGACAGAGTCTATTCAGATAAAACCTAGTGACATATCATGCAGGAGCTCAGGTGTGATGGATGTGGTTTACAGGATGAAGGATGGTTAGGTTAGTTTAAGATCGGTTTTGGGTAGACCTTACAAATACAATATTGAGGGTCAATCATATCCGCCCGTAAACACAAACTCAAAGCTGATTATTTTGAAGTATCCACACACATGAGATTAACTTTACCGGACAAATCTAACTTCGGGTCGGGTCTTCAAATCTCCAGTGAAGACCAACATTCTTTGCTACTCGTAACAATTTAATTTCACTCTTTCATCTATACACTCAGAGAAAAACTAATACATACGGAGAAATGCTTTTATAAAATCCGTTACATTGTGGACACAGTTGCGCTCTCTACTCGGTTCCAATCTTACTCAATTCTCTCAGCGCTCTCACCGTGAGCAAAACTACTACCACTTCACTTCGGGGACCTCAAATTCTAATTTTGTAACCAGTCCTCGCACGACCACAGTCACATCACTACCGGCAGGTATTGGAAAAGAGGAAGATATCTTTAATCCAAACAAAGTACATCAAGTCACCTACCATCGGGGAAGGAAAGTTGAAGTAACACGCGGTGAACAAATGTGAAAGCTGCCTTCTGCGAGGAAAAACATTTTGGGTAAAACCCGGCGACCTATATAGCAAGCAGCCTCCAGCTAGGAAAGGAAATGAGATTTCGTCTCGAATACCGACTTTCGTAACAAAACCTTCTTAAACAAAGCTTTTTCTACCACCAAAGAGCGAAATTATTCTGCCCGCTAGGAATTTCGTAGAGAAACTCGTCTCGCCAGAACCGCCTGCTCCTTACACACCGGGACTATCTCATCATTCAACCAGGCAACCACATCTCCTCTAGCAAGCCATTAGACATCTCCCCAAACTTTTTACATACCCGCCAGACTGTATACTCACCTGACCAATACCCTACTCTGTACTACTCGCCGCAAGGCAACTTCTTAGCAACAGACCCGGTCTATTCTTTGTATGCCTGATTAGGCTCTCCCGGCGCCCTTGTCTATGCCAACATTTATTCCTAGCAATACAACTATTAATAAAGGTGATTATATTTTAAGAATTTAAATAAATTAACTAGATATGGTTGAAATTAAATTTAATCAATACGTAGACTTTCTTTAATAACTAAATTCTTGTTTGTTTTTATGATTAAGGTTTATAATGTCAGAAGGGTGTTAACGTTGTGATAACAATACGTTTCGGTATTCATTGTAAAATAATTACAATGGGAATAATTTCCAGAGTTAGTCATAAAGAGCAGACATTTAACAGCACCCTATTTTCTCTTTAAATAGGTTTCTGTTATGTTAACATTGGGCTTTAATTACTGTTTGTAATAAATTATTGTTTATTGTTCCACTAAATGTAATTGCATTTTTATAACTTTTAGCAATACCAGATTATTTATAAATTTATATCAAACACGTTTCAAAAGTGAAATTAGAGAATATTAACATAATTATACTGCAGATATAGAAATAACCCTGCAACTATACTTGCAAACATGTTAAATTATGTAATTTTTAAAGTATACTGATTTATTTTTAAGATTCTATTTCACATACAGTGATATACAATGTAAGTTATTTCTTTCTTTTCACACAAAGGGGGAAAAAATAGTAATAATAATAATAATAATAATAATAATAATAGCTTATAAATGAATCTGTAAAAATATAAGCATTTCACTCAATAATAAGTGATATATTTGTAAACAAAAATGGTGTTTAAAAAAAAATAGTTGTATGAAGCTTTTGTGGAGTGGTATTTAATTAATATTCTTAAGTTATACTACATTGAACAAAATATTTCCAAAATTTCATTTTTAATTTAAGTACAAATAAAATATCTTAAACGGTGCTCAATCACTTAAAACATGTATTTAAAGAAATACGCAATGAAAAAACCTCGCTCAAAATGGAGTTCATGAAGTTTCACCTCACTACATCTAGATACGATTTAAATTTAAAATAGGACATGTATATTTTCTTACTTAAACCAAAAATAATTTGGTTTTTTACAAATAAAGTTGGTAGCTTATAAACGAATCATTAACACTGTAGTCTTTTCAAACAACGGAAAAGAACGTTTTAATTCAGGAACGTTTTAATTAACTTCATAATTAGTTTTTTCTCATTAAGATATTTGTGACGTAAATATGAACTTTAACTGTAATAGACTTTAGATAATATAGTTACTTTAGGATTTGAGCTCCAACTAAACTTGTTCAACATCTTTTGAACCATGTCTATTTATTTGATATTTTAGTTTATGTATTTTTATTGCAATAAAGGCATATTTCTGTTTTAATTTAATAACAGCAAATATCATGCGTATCATAAAATACAAGCCTTACTCTGAAGACGTTCTAAAATAAATTATTCATATTTTTATGTAGCCAAATTATAAAAAATATATTTGAAATTATTGAAATGATTTTTAATTTAGTTCATTCTGATTTATTTAAATTTTAAAATTCAAAGTTATTTTGCAATCGTATAACATTTTTATTACAAACATTAAATTTCAAAGTCTTTATGTTGTTTGGATATTTCGTAACTAGGTATAAAACACATATTAGCAATAATGAATTTAATTAAGTTATTTTCGTTTGTCACAAACTTCCTGCTACGATTCTTAAAATATGTTCTAGCACATTAACTCATTTCTTAGTTTCTTCATAACAGTGTTGCTTGACAGGTTTCGGGTGGGTATATATATATATATATATATATATATATATATATATATATATATATATCCTACATACTGCTATAAATAAGTCAATTTAAATAAAGGTAATTCATTATATATTCTTTAAGTCGTTGTCGTATACATTTTTAGTACTATAAAAACAAATTTATAATTGCCTTTGATTCTTGTAAGACTGAATTATATCTTCATAAATTTATATATATATATATATATATATATATATATATATATAATAATAATAATGTGGACAATATATTTCAAAATATTTTGCAATACGTATTGAAAAACTTTCGTGTTAAATTTTTTATGTTGAGTGGTTGTTTTTATGATGACAAAGCTTAGTTGCAAATAACTATGTTTCTTATCTTTCTAATAAAAAATTAAAACACGAAATATTAAATTTTTATATTATAAATTATTTAGTTCGTCAAAAACAGTATTGCTACTAGATACAAAAGGGAAAAATCATATAATTGAACTGAGAAACAATGTGGCTTAACTTTTGTGTACAGTAACGCTTAAAAATTATGATTTGATCATCGAAATGTTGTCTTGTTTCCATTAAATTGTTTTCGTCTGATATAACTACCAAGTGAATATAAATCTTTTTTTTTAATTTTTCTAAACATAAACGTTGTTATGAATATTCCATCATTATAGTTTACAAACCTTGTTTATTATAAGTTTATTCCTCTGGTATGTGACGAAATTATCTGTATAAATAGCGAAATGTACCAAACCAATTCTATATATTTTTGAATAGATTACACAGGATTTATTTGTGAACAAATTATATACAAGTTAAAGTCTTTCCACTGACATTAGCTATGCAATTTAAAATTTCTATGTATATAAGTAGCTGCTAGAAAACAAACAGTTGCGTCACGGACATGATATGAAACAATCGTACCATCTAAAATAACAAACCCTTTAATTCTCCAACCCTAAATATGCAGTTATTTTGTTTCAATCATTCAGATAACAAGGGATCAGGAAACTTATTGGCATTACTATACACGTGTAAGGTATATAAATAGCATTATTATTATTTTTTTTTTTTGCTTTTTTGTAAATAAAGTAAAGAGCAATATATTTATTATATTACCCTTTGGATATATTTGTCACTAAATAGTTTTATAAAACTGTCTTATAAACTAGACATTGTCATGTATGTTAAAAATTTAGGTAAAATAAAATAAAATAGACAGACTATCATTTTCTTCATCTTTACAAAACTTAAAAAAGTTATAACAAAACTCGACAGTATCTAAAATAAAATAAAATAATAACAATAAACTAAGTAAATAGTTAATTTAATGACCTTAGTTTTTATACTTATAAATATTTACGTACATAGCAGTTATAGTCTGTACTTTGGAACGACCATGGCCAAAACATAAATGCATCTGCTCGCTTCTGATTGTTAAGATATGCGCATCTTAAAAATTTATCAACAATCACAAAATTTTGTTTCTACATACGGTACTAATATAATTGTAAGAGTGATTTTTGTATTTTATTAAGTAATCGAAAAAGTTGGCGGGCTTTTTTTAAAATTGTATTTATAATCATTTTCATTGAGTATTTACATAATCATATCTGTTAATTTTAAAATTAATTATACATTAAAATGTACACAGTTTGTCATATTATAGGAAGATAGTTTTGTTGGATATACTTCAAAATCTAGTGTAAGAGATAGTTACGTGGACGTCTAGTGAGAACTACTCAGTTATACTCGCCAAGTTTTATTAGCAACGCATCCTTTATTTTGTAATATTCATCAATTTATTTAATTTCAATTGTTTTTCGAATATATTAGTATATTTTTTTAATATTTTTGTTGTACATGCAAATAATTCAACAGTAAATTCAGATTTTGAGCTAAGTTTTTTTTTACTATTTATTCTAGACGTAAAAACTAAGCTTACCATTTATAGCAAATCATTTTCATTCAACACTTCATCGTTTTTAACGCAACAAGGCTTTACTAGAAGGATATTAATATAAGAGCTGACCATAGCTTTATATTGGTCTGATATCATGAAACTACAAAAATGTCTGCTGTATAATTATTTAAATTACGAGAAAAAAATAAAGATTGATTTACTGCACAATATGACCTCATTTATCATATAAAACAAGAAAAAGTACAATAATAAAGTATCTGAATAAAAAAGACAATGAAATTGTAAAACTACATTTGGAAAATATATTATGGGTATTTAAATTAAAAAATAAAATATTACTGTAATTCATATAAAATTTAAAATGACTTTTTTTCTAACACATACCGAAAATCGTTTATACACAAATTTATAATTGTGATATAAAATAATTAAAAAAGAAAAATAAATTTATGAAGAATATTTATATATAGTGAATAACATTTTAGAGTTAATATTATATATGTTTGCGTATAATATTAACTCAAAAATGTTAGTCACGATTACCACGAGGTGGATTACAATGTTTTGTAACACTTTGATTTATACGCAACCATTATTTCACAACTTATATTGAGAATTGACCCCAGAAAGGGCACCTCACTTTTTGTGTCACCATTATGAAGAGATTTATCCGTTGTAAGTCATTAGAACAAACTCAGAATGAAACAGTGTTTGAAGATATAAAATGGTTTATTTTTTATTACGAAACTTTTATGTTAACGATACTTTTTTGTTATTTTGTAATTTTGTTTTATAACAAACACTATACTTAAACATTCTTAATCTGTTTTTTTAATTCTTGATCTGTTATTTCATTCTTGATTTATTTAGACAGTTAAACAAATTAATAACTTTTAATCAATATACTTTTGTTTCATTCACTTACATCAAGTAAAGAGTAACATACATGATTTTGATTTTTTAGAAGTGAAAAGATTAATTTCAAATAAATTTTAATTAATTTGTTTCTTTTCAAATATGTCGTTTTAAATGGAATGTAATTGGTCATAATTTTATTACGTATTAGTAAGTACCATGGTCTTCTATTCCGTACCTCTTCTTTTAATATGCCTAAGTCTTCTTATTTATTAATTAATTACAAAAATAAACCTAAATAATTCATACACACGGAAGTACTATTTTATTTTTTACGTATCAGTGACCACGATTCTAATTGGAAAGAAGTAATTACATAAATCTTATCTAAACATTATATATTAAATAGTTATTATCTATTATGTAAAAAATATTGAAAGCAAGTGATTTCAGTAATATGTCGAAATATCTATAATATGCAAATGTCTGATATATTTAAAAATACATTCCTACTTGTTGCGAAAGTCTCATGCATTACATTTATACATAGATAAACGTATCCCTTGTTATGTCAGCTGAAGTTGGAATGATCAGTTATAAATAACGTCATCACATATATGAATTTACGGTACATTTCAATTTAATTAAATCTGATTGAGTTCTTTTCTTAGTTATAAATCTAGTTTTAGTTTTCAACATGGCCCTAGGCTACTAGGCTATGTTGGAGTTTTCCTCATTCATGCTCGTTGTTCAAAACTTGATATCGAAAGTTTATTTAACTCTCTAAACGTCGTTTATTAGTTTGTGTATATTATCATTTATTGAAAGTGAATATTGTATTGTTAAATCCATCTTTCGCTCACATTATTTATTGTACACACATGTATCGAAATATATTACAAATTACCATAAAATATGTTCATGGAAAAAACTTCTCTTTTAAAAATTAGTAAAGACAAAAAGTTAATTTTATGTAAAGTGTTAATTATATTTGTTTATGTAGTTGGAATGAGTTAAAACCAAAAATTATTTATAGTTAAATGGAGATATTAAAATAAATTATTATATTCCAGAGTGGAAATGGATAAACAATATGCCGATTCGATATTTGTAACCTATGAATATCTGAATAGAGCGACGAAATTTTTAAATAGAGAGTAACAAAAACGATTTAATGTTCAACGAATGTTACATAAGGTTTATTAGTAAATATATTTGATCTATTCTATTACCTTTCTTAGGATTTCCTAATTCGATGCGATTAGATTTATCATTGAATATGTGTTGCATATGTGATACAATTTTCACCCTTATCTTATTCAGATAAGAACATGTAGTGTATAAATTGTAAAAGAAAATTATATGATGACCTTTTTGTTCAGTATGTTTTTATATCTATTACAAATCTGCCAAACAAAATACATTTAATCAAACTGAACAATATTACAATTCAGTTACAACTAACCAATCCAGAATAGAAATATTCTTGTAATATGTATCTTAAAATTGATTTATTAATAACAAATAAATAATGCACTTCTTACAAGTATACTTAGATTTGTTATAAAAATATTTTGTTAAAACGTATTTACCATGACGTTTTCTCTCATAGTTGATAGTTTCAAATATATATCAATATTTTACATTTTCAGAACCTGTAGATATGTGCTGCGATGATGGATAGAGGTAATTTAATTTATCACGCGGTCTACTGTTCTAAACAAAACACATTTCAACAACAGCTATTAATCTCCAAACAGGTGTCTGTTGTGTTAATTAACAGTAGGCTCAATATATTATCTTTTAAAATCAACTATTCATTCCACATTATATTGTGTAAATAATAAATAATCCTTTTCTAAGCTGTATTTTGTATATATTTATACTTAAAATATTGCCCTTAACAGAATTAATTGAAATGTCTTATTTTTTATATAAAGTAATGATATTAGGTATTGAATATAAATTCTACTTAACCAATTAGTCTAGTTTATTTTTCTAAACTGCTTGGTCAAATAGACATTAAAAATGACATTGTTTTAGGATTATTAAAGCAATGTGGAATATAAGAAGAAAAGAAACAACAAGCTGGCAAGTTTATTTATATTGTTTTTTTTTTAACATGCAAAACATTGAAATATCTGTTCTTGAAATTTTATTAAACAAAATATATCGTAAAATAGCTTGAAATGAAAAGGAATTCAAATTACTTTCCCTTCTACGTTGTGGAATGTTTTGGTTGAGTGACGACAGGCAGTAAAGTTGCTGAATACAAAACCAATATTCGATAAGTTGTATTACATATACATATTTTGTAATAAATAAATATTGATATTGATTTGCGAGATAGAATAAAACTAGCACAGATATTCTCACAAAACGACAAAGTCGCCCATCCTCAGTGATACATGAGCTACAATAACTAAATATTCTGAACTAATGTTGTATCAAACGATACATTTTATATTTTACTTTAAATAACGTTATATTACGGTACTTGTTAATATAAAAAGTTTCTCAAGTATCAATTTAAAATATCAAGTGTTGTATTTAATTTAGAAACATTTTTCAACAACACAGAGTTTTCTATTTCAAAATAATGTTTTTCCTCTAATCACTTTTTAGCCATGGCTGATTTATTAGGCATATAATATTTGAAGTGTCCTATGTGTTTTTTGTTCTAATACTGACATTTAGTTTATTTTGGCCTATATATTTCTTTGGAAATAATTTCACAATGTATACACTAATACCCCGATTTATCTAACACTTGTAAGGATTGAACTTGAGGTAATCGAACTTTTACAACAGTGACAGCGATTCCTTTCCACTTTGCAAAACATACTTTCATGTTTACGGACATGGATACGAAACCGGTACGATCGGTATGAGTCTTATTTTAGGGTTCGTTTTAGAAAATAACTACAAATCGTTAAAGTAAATTATTAGAATATCTAAGTTTTTATTTTGGGTTATGTTAACTTCCCCACAAAATTAGAGTTTTGAGAAAGTAATCCAGATATGGTTAAATTATTCACAACAATTACAAAAGTTAAAAAACACAGCCCACTTAAATAGACTGTATAAATACAATAAACATATTTCCTAAAAATACTCTTTTAGCACTAAGGACTCAAACCTGATATTATTTTGAAACGCATTATCTTATCTTTTTTTTTATTCTATAACGAAAAAGGCTACCATCGAATATATTATATTTAATCCTAGTAGCAGATAAATGTTGATATTTTGAAATAGTGTACTTTATTTCAATTTTTATTTATAGATCGCATATCTCACGTTGTTTAAAATTTACATTTAAACAGCAGTTATTAAAGAGCGTAAATATAATAATCTCACATATTAAATTATTTATATTATTTATTTAAATATGACATTATTTAACATTAGTTTTAACATACATGATAAAATGTGTGCATCAAGATGAATTGCCTTCAGTAAACAATTGCAACCCGCAATAATAGTTCGTTAAAAATATGAATAAAAATTAACATGCATATAATAAATTTTAGATTATTTCTCGTCCCTTCGAATTTTTACACTTAATTTCCCTTTTCTTACTGCAGAATCGAAGTTTTTTAAACAAAAATGGATCTGACTATTACGATAAATTTACGCTAGCTGCGTTAAAACATAAAAGTAATCAAAACACATTTTAGGTCTGAAATAATGATGATTGTTTTGAATATACAGGATGAGGCAGACCACCTGTGCAGTATGTATAGCTGTCTTAATAACTTACTTTAACACTTTTTATGTCTCATTTCCCCCTAATTTGGCCTCACAGAATCCAATATAATTATTTTAAATTTTGAAAAATGTTCCAAAAGGGCCCAATTTGTGGGGTAGGGGTGCTTTTTGAGGATTTTTGTAACGTAAACATGGGTTGTGTGTTACATTAATTTAAAGGTCTAATTACCCTGAACATTTTGGCGCAAACAAAAGTTAATTATCTTTAACCGTATGCACAGGGTGTACGAAAACGTTTTGATATAGGACTTTAAAATAAAATACTGTGTTACAATACCTACAATACGGAAGAGTACCAGATTCTTTTCAAAGCTTATTCAATAAGGAAACTTGTGGTAAGGGCGTTTATCACTGGATTTTGTAATTTTAAAAATTCTGAAACTTGAAGAATACAAGAAAGCTTATAACTCAAAATTCTTAAATAGAAACTTAAAATTTACATCAAATAAAGGTCTATTTCAAAACGAACATTTATGGTGTTTGATCTTTTTTTCTATATCTTACTATTTTAAAATGGCAGCCGAAAAACTTAATTTGGTTTGTCAGTTCACAAAATGTAACAAATTGTTTTTAAATGATATTAAATCAAACATTTTCCTACAATGTTTAATTAGCTTCATAGCTCTGAATGTCCTCTGAACTAGCCAAAAGTGAAGTAGCCTTTCTAGTGAAAGGTAAGGTTATGTTATCTTGACCAATACGTTATCTTGACCACAAACACAATAACATAACTACATCAAGAAGTAATATACATATTGTTTATATATGAAAAACCGCATTATAACTAATAATTAAAATAATTAGGTTTTTAGGAAATTATCGGTTAATTAATGTAAATTCATTGACAATTTTTGAAATTGTAGTCTTACAATACATAGCTGCTATCAGATTAAATATATCTTCATCATAATTTTCTTTTACTTCCAGGTAATTTATATTTGTAAGAGCCGTTCAACACACGAGGTTCAGCCAATAGTAATTATTCCCTAAACCTTATAATTGCAAAATAATCAAAGTCAATCAGAGAGCATTATTCTGAAAAAAAACAAAAAAAAACAAAAAAAAACTCACTATAAAAATATCACAAATAGAGTGACAGATATCATTCCAAAATTTGTTTAAAAATCTTTCTGGGGTTAAATTTAAGAATACGGTGTTTTTTGAACATTTATCACTGTCACAATACTTTGCTTACAATTTGAAAAGTATAATGAAATCAGTTTTAAATCTGTTGTAGGAAGTATAGAGGTTGCCTACATCAAAAACCATAATACCGTCATCTTAGTAATTGAGTTTGTCAGTGAGGTAATTTAATAAAAACTATTTCTGGAAAATAGTTGACATTTAATCTAACTTCAACACCAACGGAGATTTGTTCTTACGTAATTATTAATTACCTCCTTTGTGAAATGAAATGCTCCCAGAAACTCGTCCTCTGCACAAGTTGTATTTAATTAAAATCAAGCTAATAATGTCGGTGGATCCTTCAAGGGTCGTATAAATAATTGAATATGAGAAAATGAAATGGTTAGAAAAAATAATTTCCCATGCAGTGTAGGTGAAATCGATTTTACTCCCATTCGTTTAATGAAGTTGCTCGAGCGTAGGAAGTGTAATATAACAGGAGGAAAATAGATTTAATTATATGAAAGCCACTTATAAATTCGAGATTTCACCTGCTAATAAATGCTTCTTGGCCCAGTTTAATGTAGGAGAACCAAACTTCCTTTCCCTTCCGATCCTGTCACTAATATTTTAATCGGAGTTAAATGGGCAGAGGATCATTATTTTACGACCTTTTCTTCCATTTTTTTATAATAGTACGATAATACTACGAGTATTCGCCTTAAAACAACAAAGACAAAAATAATCGATGCAGTACCCATCGAACATCATGGGAGTAGACATTTTGCGACATTTATTCATATCAAAATATATTTTTTCATCAACTGTAAAACTAGTTAACAATCAGAATCAGTTTACAATTGCTGCTAATCCAATGAAAAAGTTGGATGAAATTTAACAGAGTTATCGGTAAAAAAAAATAATAATAATAAAATATAAAAAATAATCACATTTTTTATATCAAACTGCAAACTTTTAAATAAAATGCAATAATTGAATATTTTTTGTAATAGAATGTTCAAATTGTCTAAATAAGTAATGTATATATATATATGGAAATATTCATATGACTAAACTCACACATGAAGTCGAAACTTAACGAAGTATGAAATCTCGACTTAAAAGAGAATACTAAACCGTATTCAAATAATTTAGACCTATTATATTTACAATTTCATGCAATGTCAGTTTGATAGCATTAGGCGTTGTACTTTTGTTGTTAAGGATTTTGATTGTTTTACGTGGTAATTATATATTGTTGCCATAGTGTGTCATTGTTTCATTATTAATTGTGTGTCACATTACAAAATCTTGAATTACCTATAGAAGTGGACCATTTATTCACGTAACATTCATTTAATGTTCTGAGCTCAATAATTACAATATTTTTTTTTCCTTGTTGTATGAAGGTGAAATATCTTTTCAATCATAGACATATAATAAAGGAAGAATATAACATAAAGTTAATATCCCAAGTCCTCATTGTATAAAACTTCATCTTTCCATGACATCAACATGTATGACAATTAATTACTGAAGCAATTGTTACCTGATTATATCTTGGACTTAACAAGGAACATATCTCTCAATAAAGAGACAATGTCGGCGTTTTTTAGTAAACCTAATGTTTCTCTGGTCATTTATTTCCTTCCAAAACAAACAAAAAAATATAACTTTTTAATTTTACTTTTGTTAGTTAACCTCTACAAATCAATTAATTTTAATGAAATTTTAAATAATATTTTTTGATATTCTATCTTATTTAGTTATTATAAAAATTGCTACTTTTACATTTTACGTTTTATTGAAATTCATTTTTCACTTTCTTCATATTATCATTACATGTTATCAATAAAATTCTCAATAAATGTTGTTGTTGATTAATATTGTAATATTTAATTTATGAGTTTTAATACAATACTTTATGTTGGGGTGGGGGGGGTTATAGTGAAACTAATTTATGCATTTTTTGTAATGAAGATTAAAATCTTGTGCCAATTGTTTCAAAGCAGAAAACATGATTGTATGGCTAAGATAGTTGTGATTGTCCATTCTTAATATGTCAAAACAAATAATACACAGAACAAAAAAAAAATCATAGGAAGTTGTACACCCTATATTCTATAGTATCCTTTCAAAGTTTTTTTTTATTGTTGATATTAGTCATCTGTTTTTGTATTTGAAGAGTAAAGCGTAATGGCTGGCATAACTGCTTATTTCAATCTAGTAAATTGAGGCTCTCAAACATCTGCTGACCACGTTGTTGTATAGTTCATTTAAAATTTGTTTGCGTAAATTGGTAATTTCTATCGTGCTAAGAATAAATTTCTAATAATCTAAATATAGCTTCAACATTTTCTACACTAGTTTATTTGTATTTTTCTATAAATTATACACCGAAATATATTTACATCGTGTTGCTATACAAAAATAAACTGTATTAATGGCGTTCAAATATCATTTCACTGTTTTCTAAATTACTCACTAAACATAATTTACTTCACCATCGGTTCATAACATTATTTTGGGTTAAAACATTTTCAGATTTAGAGACATTAGAACTGTTATGAAGACGTTTAGGAATATGATTCAGTCTTTAACCAAATGTCCCAATCTGGTATATGCCTTGCTTTGGCAAACAACAAGTTTTCTTATCTTTCTTAGAGATAAAGTTTCTCGAAAGTTTGTAGGAAATCGTTAGACCAATATCGTAAAAGTTTGAATTTGAAATGCTGGTTTTACGCAAGCTAAACTTATATTTATAACAAATTGATAAAAATAATCCTAGAGCTATGAATATAATACATTAAAATATATAATTACCAAACGTGTTTAACTTCGATTTTCAAACGCCATTGTTGGGGTTGGAGGATTACAAAACAGATTGTTATTAATATAAACTCATAGTTGTCTCATCTATACTAGATATACGTGAGAAATTAAAAATATAAACTTCGCTTGTTCTTTGTTTTTAATCCATGCTTCAGAACAAACAGCACGTCTTTCATTTGTTATGAAAAAGTACAGTATAATATAAATATGGAAATTATAACCTAATATCCGATTTGAGATTAATTATTTGAAATAAGTACTGTATTGTCACAGCAAGTCGTACTCGTATTTCAAATTATATTTTTATTTCCATTTTGTTTTTATTACCAAGGGATACTGCACCAAAACAAGAATCACCAAAGTATAAGCAGTCACCTCCTCAAATATATCTGCAAACCGGTTTACGTAGTTTACCAGTTTAAAAATGCCTATTTTAGTGATTCTCTTATTGCTATTCTTTGGGAGTTTCTTAGGAATCGACTAAGAATTTTTGTTAGGAAAGTATGAATTATCCCACATTTGCTATTATTAGACAACCAATTAATAAAACAGTATATTTACGATGACTACTGACCGAGAATATAACATTTGACCATTCTTTTATTCTGCATATTTTATCCTTTTACCATAAGCAGGAAAGTATACCACTCACCTGTGCATCGATGTAAAAAGGCTTGGGTAGTTTTTCCATCTACAATCTATAATGGATCTATAATAGATTATATAAATATAACAATTATAAGTATAAGACGTTTTAAAAAATAAATCAATACTGCTATGAAACTTTTCATGTCATAATTTGTAATTACATACGAACTCTCTGTGTTGGTGTGGATGTTAGATTAAACGACAGCAATTTTTAGCTGAACTAGATTATTATTAAATAACCTCATTTAACAAATTCAGTTATTTCGATGACGACATTACGGACGTTAGATGTAAGCTACCACTACACTTCCTATAACATACTTAAAGCTGATTTTATTATACTTTCAAAATGTATGCAAAGTATTGTGTTATAGCAAAATTTTCAAAACCTTGTTTTCTTATATTTTATCGGAAAGAAAGTTATTTATGCACGTTTTAAAATGATATCTGTCCTTCTATCGAATTATCTATTTTTGATGTTTTTATAGTGTGTTTTCTCAAAATGATTTCTGCACGACTTTGATTATTTTGTATTTAGAAGTTCAAGAAATAATTGCGATTGAGTAAAAATAGTGTACTCTTACAAATATAAATTACCCAGAAGTAAAAGAAAACGACTGTGAAGATATATTTAATCAGATACTAGCTATGTATTATACGAAAATTTAATTTCAAAAATTGTCAACGAATTTGCTATAATTAACTCATGATTTCCCGCAAACAAAAATGTTTCAATTATTATTTATAATGCTGTTTTTCATTTATAAAAATGATGTATATTACTTCTTGAAGTAGTTATCTTATTGTGTTTGTAGTATTTTTATATAAACTATTGGCGATATATAAAATTACGTTTGGTATTGTTACAATAATAATAGGGTTGTTATATTTTTAACAGTTAATTTATGAATTCAAGTTTTTTGCTTATGTATGTAATTTCATAACTCATTTACACAAATAGGTCCTATTGAATCACTTTAGGCATTATATCCATTTGGAAACACTTACCGGTATTTTGTTACAAAACACTATGTCTGTTATTATATGAAAATAATTTACTTCATTTACGCATAAAATTAAATATAAATTAGTTATTAATTACGTTCTTTCAAATTATTTTTATCATATAAATATGATGAGTGAAATAAACTCATGGATGAAACCATAGCGAGTACAGACTTGCATTCCCAACATTCCAAGCTGTATCTACATCTATTTACATGTAGCCTTATGTTTGATCTCACTCTTTGAGTTTTCCTATTATTGTTTTATTCCTAGCATGACTCTATTCTAGTATTCGAGAGGCTTGGGTGACTTTATTTTACATTCTAATGTTCCTTTGTAATGGTGATAATGACTGAGAGGGTTTTCTCCTCAAGGACAAAACGATATTGATTGAA